>JAVQKG010360804.1:0-14324 GCA_036025885.1 Hypseleotris bucephala | reverse complement strand
ATAATTCTGCACTCAGGCTCTTAATGAGGTCTAATACTGGCGCATGTGATAATCCCCTCTGGATGCGGGCTTGATCAGATGTTGGCTTTGTAATTAGACTGGCAGAAAATCATTATTTCATGTTCAAATAGAAAATGAGGTTGGTGGGAAGTTAATTTCTCTACGCTCTGTGAAGCGTAGACAAGAATTTAATGATTTAATTACAGTTGTAAGCTCTTTGGATGAGACTTAAATTGAGCTGAGATTTTTTTACACACTGTCGCATTGAGAGCTGGGCACATCAAAGCTTTTGACAAGAGTTCAAAATGATAGAGCTGCCCGATGCTTTTGATATGCTGAAATGCCTATTCTTGTTATCCAGTCGATTCTGCCTAAGTGAATTTTTATTATTAGCAAATAATGCTGCCAAGAATCAGGGCTTTAGTTAATGTTGAGACACAATATATCTTTAATCCCGGGTTTATATAAGGAATAAACTAAATGTTTGAAGTAATGATTGATTATTTTAAAAAGAGGCCCTATACTCTTACACATTTCAGTCCATAATATTTGTTATAAGATCCCTCTAAAAAAAAGCATTGTCCAATTTGCCTGCAGCATGTCTGGTTATGTCAACAACTAATTACTTTTATGTTGCTTTCTTATAATATATGTAACCCATTAGCAAAATACACTTTGAAATAGATAGAATGCTCCCAGGGCACTGTCAGTTTGCTGTGGTAAAACAAATCATCACCATTTCCCATAGGTGAGTCCAACAAAGACCCTTTTTTACCTTGCCTGTGTGTGATCATGCTGACTCCTACCTTGGCATTAAAAAGGAAGGAGGCGCAGCGTGTGTCATCTGCTAAGCGCCGTGCAATCACTCTCTCATTCGCCCTACTCCGGGTTTGTCATGTCACCTCCTATGACAGTCAGATAGGAATATCTCGGGCTGGATAAGATGTGCAGATTTGAGAAATGTCACTCAACATGACTGATTCCGGGCCCCCACTCTTTTATTCTCCCACCTCCTTGCTTAGCATTTCAAAATTCCCTTTCTTTGCAGTGCTCCGGGGAAAAGTGGCGAGAGGACCTCCTTTATGAGGCCTATCAGTCGCCGAGATGGATATGTTTGCTTATTGGACAGTAAAAGGCCAGTCTTCAGGTGACAACTGGCCATGGTTATTCAGGCTTTTATTCATGCATATTTAGAGGATGCTAATGAGCTTTTTTTGCATTGTTGCATGAGAATGCCGGGTCCCTTGTGGCGGAGATGGCAAAAACTGACTGGCATAGTGTCCGATGTGTGTCTATAGTGTGTGTTTATGTGTGTGCATGCGTCAACCATCCATCCACCAGCTTGACAGAATTTTCGGTGACGCGAGCATCTCTTCCTCTGTAGAAATGCTGGTATATTCCACATCTCTCAACTATACCTTCTACTCCCTTTTCCATCAGAGAAAAACAGCCTGTGTGTACTTTGGCTGTTTACAGTTAAATGGCCTCTTGTATTATTGATGGCTTCATATGTGCTTATAATATTGCTGCCTTGAAATGGATAACAAAGTCATTCTGGTCTGATTTTCACAAAGCCCCCATTGTAAATATTCATTTCAAAGCCACCTTGAATATTCTGGTTATTACAGAAATACTTTTCATCTGTGGGTGTATATGCATGTATACAATAGTAATTTACATCTTGGTGCCAATTTACATTTTTCCATCTTCTCAAGCCAAATATAATTTTACCCACCAGCCTGCAAAATCGCATAAAAAAAACACAGCATACAGGGTCAGAGGTCATTGTCAATTAGCATTTAACAGATGAGAAATCAACACTGTTATGGAGATTGCCTGGTTTTTCATCAGCTTGGTTTTTAAAGTGTTCTGGTAAAATGCTTGTTAGCATCAACAATGGAATACTGAAGAGTTGCTAGAGATTAAAGCTCTGATTCTTTTCTTGAATATTTAAATGCCAAGAGCGGAGGACTAGCATGTCACAATAACTTGTATTTAGTTCTTGTTTTTATTCAAGTCACCCTTTTATGTCCTTTTGCATTGGTGCTGTGTGGCATGGGTGTGTGTATAGCTGCTAGTGCCCCTGTGTGTTCTTACAATAGTGAAGGTTAGTGGGGCCAGCCAAGACGGCAAACCATTCTCCTCTGCGTAACAATGGCTACGTGTATATAAATTGAATGTGACTTTTGATAGATATTCTAATTTAAAAATCATTTCTATAGTTAAATCCAGAGGGACATGGTCAGTCTCACCTATATGTCAGTCTGATTTGTATCTCAGTGCCTATATTAACATTGTGTCCAACACCAGTGCACCATTACATAGCGTTATGAACAGTATATCATACACCTGTATTCAACCCACACATGGTTTCATTGAGATGTCTACTTTACCGGACACGTCCCCAACTAGACCCCTGTCTCAAACATTTGGCCAGTCATGCTAGACGTCTAGCAGAACGTGCAGTGGCCTGGATAGGCCATAGACAGGAAAGAGGATGTCTAAATCAGCCAGCGAGCTGAAGGCCTTCCATAAATCCTCCAAATGGGCTCGAGTGGAGGACGTAAAGCACACCTGCAAGACTTATGTAAGTCTTATTAAACCATAAATTGCTAACTTCAGCCCCTCACTGGAGCTGTTGTTCATGAAAATAAATCTCAGAGTCCAGTCAGATGTAAGTGAGAGTCAGACAGACAGATAAAGGTAAACTAGATGCTACAGCAGTAAGAGTACAGTGATAGTGTACTTCATGTGAGACAGAAAACCATTGCTGTGGACAATGTGCAAATAATATGTCTGTAATTATACAGAACATGCCTTTGATTTTACTGTCCGTATCTGCCACAGAATGAAAAAAAACTTGTTTTTATTCTTAACTGAAATAAAATAATTTTGTGACTAGCAGAAAGAATATTCAGGAGACGAGAGTTGCTGTACTCCTGAGCCCCAGCCTGTTCCCAGCACACCCACACTCTCCTCCCTGCTGCCTGGCTGTGGGACCTTGAATTAAACATCAAAGCTCACACAGGAGTAGGACCCAACAGCCATAAATAAGAGTATGCCGGGCCAGGGGAGGGCAGGATGCTCACAATGTTCTGATGGAAGGAGAACAGGTCACCCGATCACTCATACACACACTGTCAAAGCAGATTCATTTGTCCACAAAATGGGTGATGTTGTGCAGAGTTATTGATTTCCTTGTGCCATCTGTCTTTTCTGAGGCTTTGGCAGGAGCAGCTCTGGCACTACTACCATCAGGTTCATATAGCCTTGTCTCTTAAAGCACAGGCGTAGTGAAGAAATGTGACCCCGACCCTCACAAACCTGTTTAAATACTATATTCACAGTACGTACATGTAGACCATACTTGGAGTACACTCATAACATTTCCAAGTTCACCAGGTCAAACCACTTGTCTCAGTATATTTTAATTTCAGAACCCAGTGTAGCCATTGTGAATTTGGGGTATTTACCAGTAGCCATAAATGTTTATAAAAAGAAAAATGTGTCATTGCTTGTTAGAAATGATCCTCTAAAAATGCATGGACTCCATATTGTTTTGTTTCCAAAGTGGTACAAAATGTTAAGTCTGAGAGAAACATTTTACAAGTTAAAAAGATTGACAAAAAAGACAATAATGGACCTGCACGTATACACAGTGAATGAATTCTAGCTATTCCAGCAGACATGGGTTCACCCTAAAGAGCATCAGTGTTGTTTGTCAAAAATCTGTTCGGAAGGTGTTAATTAACATCTCATTTGTCACAGACACCTGCATACACAAGTCTAAAGCCCTCCCGCTCTCCTCCTCTCACTAACTAGTCCTGAAGTCACAGTGTTCCTCAATGTGGAGGCGAGGTGTGTGGAGGGCAGGTTTTCAAACACTAGGCCCAGCTGCTGTTGTGTATCAGCCTTACACATATACACACACAAACACACACACACACATTGGCATCCCTTGGTGTTTGCATTAGTGGAGGGCACATGTTACTGGGTAAACTATCACAGCAGTGGTAAACAGTATTTTATGAAGTGAATGTAGCATGGTTGTTATATTTGAAGTCTGGGTTTTGTATACTGCTGGGCTGTTAGGACAGATTGAGGATGTTTACGCCTGGTGTCCCAGCTCCACCCATAAGGGTTACAAACATGCAGTGGGTTTACTATATCAAGTTTAGATTTGAGTTTGAAATGGCAGTTTTGTTTTTGTGACAGACACTGAAACACACATTCACAACATGTTTCTGTGTATTTATGTGAAATGATCTCAGATTGCTTTAATTTAAAACTAGCAACAATGCTTGCCTCTATGTAGCCTAATCATACACCTTTGCATGTTTTGCACAAGGGAGGCAGTACATATTCATTAGTCCTTAGTTGTTCTTTGTAAATTTTTTGTTCTATTTGAATAAAATGCTATACAAACAGGACCAGTTAACTCAATGCTATTTTCAAACAAATACAATACAAAATAATATAAGTCATCCTACTAAACCAATTGTAAGTTGAAGCAGTGATGTTCACATGGTTAATATGTTTGAATAAAATATAACAGTCATAATGAATAAACAGTTTGTGTATGTAATAGACAGATAGTTTCATTTTAACTGATGAGTCTTTTATTTCCTCTGATAGAAATGGGCAAATGGACAAAAGGAGAGAATAATGATGCTGACATGCATTGCTTTTTTGAGGGAGAGCCACAATTACCTGCTAATGTGTGATGAAACCAGAAAAATGGACAGTCGTTATGAACCGAGACTAGCCACAATGGCAAAATCATTCCTTCTCTGCCTCACAATCTTTTGCCTGGGAATAATCGCCCTTTATCCTAAACACCTGCGCTTCCGTTGCCCTGACCTGCCACACACAAATGAGTGCAATTAATGACAATTACGCCCCAGGTGTCATGGCACACTGAAATCTATGTGGAGGGCTGTGCGCTTGTCGGCCAAGTAAATATGTAATGATAACAGCTGTAACACAGTGGGGTGGAGGGGGGCTAACCCATACTACTACAATTTATTTGTGTTTGCCCGAGCTCGCAGCCACATTAACCAGCCCAGACAAATCAGGATGAATAGATGTGAGTTTTGCCTCCAGGCTACACAGGCTAAAAGTACTCGAGATTGTCATCAAGTGGAGATTAAGGGGGATTTATTACAATATTATTTCCATGTAAGATATAGACTGCTTTCAAGTGATACTCTGCATTGATGCATGTTTTTTTATTGTACAATATAATGTGTTCAACATTGTGTGAAGTGGCCTGGGTCCAGTGCAGTTTCACCACTACAGTATGCTATTTGTTCAATCTGTTTAATGATGAATAAAACTAAAATATATATTAAATCACAATGTTTAAGTGATTTAATATTATGGGTGCTTTCTAATGTACATTTGTACAAAGCAGGTGTAAGAGTAAACTTCAGCCTCTTCTTGTGGGTTCACTGTCACTTTTCCCTGTGAAGCCCCATTAGCATAAAGGCATTAAAATGTGAATAGGAATTAATTTGGACTTTCCCCTCCATAGAAATTAATGGAAGTTTGTTCTGCTCATACCCCCCAGAAGCTGCTGCTCCTTCACAGTCCATAAATATTAATATTAATACGCCGGTGTATTTAAAGTTAGCGCTTGGTTGAAGCCGTATACGGAATATTATTAGTGATCGCGATACATTTCTCATGAGAAGAAGTACAGCTGAGTGAATGCATTGCCTTGCCGTTGTGATCTGTAAAATCCAATCTTCGCAAGGCACAAAAAGTTATTTTCAGAGCGACGCAACATTAGCAAGACCCAATGGCTGCTGTCTAAAGCCATTAGGCAGGTGGGGATTTTCTTTTTTATGCAACTTGAGAGAGAAGGACCCACATGCTCTATCTGGGCTCTCTGATTCACAGTCACACTATGGTGGCGCTATTATCATGGCTGAGTAGATCATCTCAGCAGATAACTATTATCACCAAGCCCCAGCATTGCTCGAGTCTCCGTGCACACATAACACACATAACACATAATACCGACCGCAGAAGTTTTGACACCCACTAAATGACTGTAGTCACCTGCTTTCACGTCTGTGTGGTTATTGTTACACTTCGCTGTATGGTGCTTGTGGTTGTATTGCTCATCCTCAATAGTCGACTACTGCAACGTGGGGCTGCGCTAACCAGGACCTGAATCAACAAAGAGTCATCCATTAATAACAGCGTTAAAAGATCAAAACAAATGCAGCAAATTGTTTAAGTATTCAGTGATTAATCAATATGTTTTTTATTATGTGAGGATTTAGAAAATGACTAGAATTGGCAGTGGCAAAAAACAAACTAAAAAAGCAGCAGTGCCATCTGTCACACAAGTGTCAGGTTAGTAGAATAATACATTTACTTTTATTACTAATGTTTTGAATAAATTACTTCTTAGAGTAGTTTTATGTCCCATAACATTTACCTCTAGAATAACATTTTTATTTGTCATTGAATACAATTTTGGCTACTTTACCAAACTAAGTTTTTGTTTGTTGTTTTGTTTGTTGTAATGTTATTTTTATTATGATTTTTGTCTTTGTTTTCTGTTTGGAAATTCCAGATGCAAAGTATTAAAAACAGCAAATAATGAAAATAATAAGAAGACTACCACTCAACATATTACAGTTAGTTTAGTCCAGAAAGTTCACTAAAGGCTCATATGCTGTTTGGTTCTTTCTGATAGTTGTGTCAGTTTGTGGATAGAAAGTACACTTTTTTTGGGCAAACTGTTCAGAGTCAGAAACAAACGTGGCGTGGGAGCAGTGATGGCTATGTCAGTTTTCAGCAGGCGCACTGCTCTCCGCCTGTCCTTGGTCTCTGGGAGTGCCGATCCTGACAGGGTACAGTGGGTAAGGTGTGAGACGCCAGAGAAGAAACCACTGCAGGGCTGGCTTCAAAAAGCCAGTGTGTGGGTGAAACCTGCCACTTCAGTCAACAGTACTGCCTTTAATCCTGCTCCTTAATCTTTACACTTCTCACATTTAGTCAATACACTCTTACTTTGTTCTAGGACGTAGGGTGTAGGCCACGAGTGGATGACGAAAAACCTTAAGATGATTAAAAAAAAAAACACCAGAATGATAACAGACCATAGCAAATCAGGTAGAAGCTAAGAACCATGGTATAATGATCATTGAATTGATCAAATCAGGCTAAATATAAGAATCAAACTAGATGTAATACCAACCTTTGGCATTTCTTCAGCCAATAATAGCACACCCTGTTTGTCTAGTGTTAAGCTTTGGTGTGCTGAAAATGTACAGAGAATGAATGGAACATTAAATATGGGAATGTTTGACATGCATTTATTTCCCATTGACAGGAAGATAAGGCAATGTCACTAGAGCAAGGATTCTGTAATACAGGTAGGTTTTATGAAATATTTTGTCAAGTATAACACAGATAATATAATATTAATAGCAGTAGCAAATAGATGCCTTTTTGTAACACCAGTAATGGCTTTTTAATCCCCACAACAAGCTTTTGGGGTAACACGGATGTTAGATACCTTGCGCAAACTGGGGTTATATTGTGCATCAGGTCATTCCTATAGCGGGCTGGTCCTGGTTGGTCCACTCCCCTCTGAGAGCCCTCTCATCAGCCAGCCTCTCCTGACTGCCTTCTTTCCCACAATCCCCATAAACTCTCATAATTGCCACATTAAACTTGAGTTTATTATTTTTCTCCAGGTGCAGGTGTGCAGATGATATGAGCCCCAGGTTGCATTTACATACAAATTGAAGGGTTTTATTAATCAGCCAGGCAGCAGGAATCAAACGGCAACACTCCATCAGCCCTTTAAATACATTTGGTGACATTTTTACCCGGCATTAGCATGATAGGGCAAGCGGAGTATAATGTACCAATGATTGCTTTTCCATTGAAAGCACAAACGGTTTCATTTTTCCTGTCATCTCAAATAAGTGTTAAAGAGGGCTTGGAGGCTATTGTGCAAGTGCCGTATGCTGGGGACTTGGGACCACTGATGGCCATATTAAATAACCATTAGTGCCTGAGCTTAGATCATTGTGGCATCCGCCTTCTCTGAATTTTTCCTGTGATTTCAACTGAAGGCAAGCTGTGCCAGCTTTCATAAAGTGCTCCAGCCCTCTCCATTTTTCCTCAAACTAAATGCATTACAACAGTAATTTTGTGACTGTTAAGATAACTAGCGTTAACAAGCACTTAATTAAAATGTACAATAAATAGCCGTCTGCAGCCTTATCTCCCCTCCAGAGCAGTGCTGGTAGGAGGCTCCAATGCTCAGGCCGGCTGTTCCCCAGCTCGTTTGCAGATTAATTGCTTTTCTGTCTGGCGAAGCCTGCCTTTTCTGCAGCCAGATCGTAAATAGCCAGATAGGGAGTTTATCAATCAGACTCTCTACCTCACTGATCTCCCACACACAGCTCTGTGAGTGCCTGTTTATATGTACAATGGTCTTTAAACAGACTATCCGTAAATAATCTATAATTTCTGCTATGGTAAACCTTCAGTTTTTAGTGATCACAAATGCATACATGATGCTTCAGTATTGCCAAGCCAAAAATGGTATAGCGAATGGCTATGGCATGGTTCAATCATGCCTCTGATGTGGCTTTTCTGTGCTCCAGCGGGCTCAGAATATTTACAGTAATAAAAGTTAACAGCGGCCAGCCCCTGGGGATCACATTTCTTCTCAGACATTTGGCTACAGTTCCCTCCATGCTGCTTTATGGACATTTTTGACCATCATGGAAGTAACCTGCAAACCCTCTTGTTTTTCAAGGGAAGAAACAAGTGAAAGTACATTCATGATAAACCTGAAAACATGTACTTTGCTGGCCCTCCCTCTTTGGGACCCCCCCAGCCACATACCCTGCCAGCCTACCACCCTTAACCCATGGACAATAAATCTGCTACAGAAGCTGTGAAGGGGAAGACCCCCATGCTGGAAGACCCCCATGTGTCCTGCATGACACATCCTGTTTGTGTAGTCAGGGATTCAACCAGTGATCTTTACAACCATAACTCACAACAGATGACAATTGCTCACAGTCTATTTTTAAATAAGAATGCATGATATTGTGTTGTTGCTGTGAACTATAGTCCAACTTTGTTTTAATCCCTATTATACTATTATTATTAGACAGCAATAACAGACAACAACAACATACAACACAATATGTGGACAATTATCTAATATTGTAATATATTATCTGTGTTGGTATGAAAAAAATGATCAGGGTGATTAAAACCTTTAATGCTTCAGATTCAATTCATAGTCAGTTCTACATGTCACTCATGTTGCATGTCTCACAAAGATTCACTTCCACTGTAAGGTTGATGACTGCATGATTTGTGTGCTCACACTTCAGAATAAATCCTGCTGGTCTCAAACAACAACAGTAATTCAAGGCAGTTTATACTCACCATAAATAAAATGCTGCTCTTATTGATTTCCAATGCACAAGGGAGCATATACGAGGCAGTAGCTGTATCTGTTGCTCACTTTTGTGGTCAAAGTTGTGACAGCTAAAGCCTGTGTTGTGATTACAAGATCATAATTTATTGACATTGAGAAGTCACAGAAAAGGACAACTAACAAACCCAATTCAGAAACAGTTGGGCCAATGTGAAAAAAGGGAAATAAAAACTGAAAATATTGATCACTGTAATGGTTGCTATAAACAGACCATCATTTTTCAAAATGTTTCCTTTGTAGTAAGCCACCTTGCTGAAATTTGTCATATTAGATGCAGAATGTTCACTGCAGCTAGTTTAGTAAGTAAAAACTCAACTTTTTATGAGATGTGTTGCTGCCATGAAATAATATTTCATGAACTGGTAAATACATCAGTTTTAACTTCTCATACCATGAGATTTATTAACCCATGCTGTGGTTTATTATTTACAATTTACAGATTGTCTGAACTTTTCTGGGGATAAGGCTGCAATTGGTATTAGGTGATTTAGCGTGGTCAATCTGTGGTCGTGTCACCTCCTGACTGATCAAGTTGTTGATTGGGGTGTTTCTGGCACCCCAGGGAGGTATAGCAAGAATTGATGAGGTTTAATTGGTCTGTCTCTTGTCAGGTCTCATTAGTCTTTCATTTAACACTATCTGATGGTGTGAGTCCATTGCACCTACATGGCCCTGAAGCTGTGAGAGGTACACACAGACACACACAATAGATTTATGTTTGTTGAAGCAGTCAGGTGATGTATGTGTGAAGGGGAAAGTGTCTCTGGGTTGTGTTATTGAATTCTAAGTGTTATCTTGGCTCACCTTTAGGTGTGATGCTGGAGATCAATACAGAGGAATCCCACTGGAGAAAACAACTATCTCTCCAACCTACCCTTTAGTCCCCAAAGGACCCTTATGTTGTGTGACATCATTTCTTACAATATAAAATAATATAAATATGTGTACTTGTGTATGTGTATATGTGTTCTTATTTAGTGATGTATTGACCTTTGGTCTATTTATTTTGAAAGGACAAATTTGAATTTTCAAGATCCTATATTATGCTCAATATAGGATCTTTAAGATGAGGGAAAAAGTAAAATAAAAAAGAACACTTGAAGAAGTACTCCCATCTTTTACTTACTGTATACTGTGTATATAGGGGTTGCAGGTGACTTCAGTCTATGGCAGAGACTATAGGCCCTTTTCCACTGGGCTGATACGAAACGGAACGGGACGCTTTTGGGGTGATTCCACAAGACCAAACCGGTCTAAAGCGGTCCGCAAACCGGTCCCAAGCATTACGTTCTTGGCACCGCAAAATCTTCAGTTCAATCTGCATGAACCGGTCTGGATAACTTTGAGGAGGAGTTATGCACACACAGCAGTGCATTGATTTTACAATAGACAATACACATTTGAGAGAAAATGAGACAAAATAAAAAAATAAACATGTTTTCATTTCAGCACTTCATGTTCTTGTGGTGCACAAGACGTTTTTATAGAGGGAGGGTGCAAAATATTGCTGTGAAGTTTTTGAAGTAAAGCTAACATATGTTAGCATCGGCTGTTTCCTGTTATGGTCTCACATGCTCTCGCTGCGTGAATAAAAACATGTCATTTATATTTTAGATTATATTAAACATACGCCAGGGTTTGATATTATAAATCGAGTGTTTAGAGTGTGATACACTGGCGCTGGGCTGAAAATGTAATCCCCGAAAGTTACGACTGGACATGAAGTAGTTAGCTATTTACCGCTAGCTTCTTGTGGCATTAGCATGCAGCCTCATGGATCGATATACAGCAGGATCTACTCTCGTCCTTTTTAATAATTATTTGCAATGACTTGGTATTATACAATTACGCAACAGGCATGCTTCATATGTAATTTTATTAACTCGTATTAATTAATACATTTTTACCATGTGTGTGACGTCAGTGTTTACGTAGCTGGTGCTGCTCTCAGGTTCGGAGGAGTATGGAAACGCACTCCTCTTTGGAGAGAACCGTTCTCTGAGAACCGTCCTGTCCCGTCCCGTTCTCTTGCAGTGGAAAAGGGCCTTGTGAGCCTTAGGCCGAGTACATCCTGGACAATGGCCAGATAATAATTTTTTTTTAAATTTCATTACAATTGTTATCAGTAAACAATTTTCAAATATCAGACATTATCAGACAAATATCAGACATTTATAATAGTGTCATTTCTTGTTATTTTTGCTATATGGTGTCAGAATAAAGCGGTATCATGACTCATTATTAGCACCTGCAGCCCATTGTAACGTCATTGACACTGCTGGTTAAGCTGATTCCACATTATCACAAATTAACATGTGCGACTGCCTACACAACCTCCCCATCATGCCTTTTTCCTGTGTGAGTGGCAGCTGTTAAGACGCGTTTGACATGATAGTGAGAAGTGGCGCGGACATGGCGGCAAGCCGTGGAATTCACCTCTGCTGATCGCTGATAGCTCTGCCGAGGTCTTGGGTGTCAGTCTAGTGATGGCCTAAAAGTCATTAATTTTAGCCTCCCGAGTGGCTGTCGTAACAGAATACCAAAGCCCCTCTTGTCCCTCAGTGTGCAGCTCCTAAATATACATTTATTTTCAGAAGGGAGACCCCCTCATCAGGATATGATTGATGTTGACTAATCGGATGGCATGCAAGTGTAGGTCCATGGTCGAGGCCCTCTGAATTGGCCAGGCGGATGGTGTAAATCTCAGCAAGGGTGCTTTGTTGAGGTCTTGTCTTTGGTAAGGATCTTGGAGATATGATACTCGCTGCTGTTGCTGCCTGCGTGGGTCTATCTTAAGACTCCACATGGAGGTCTGGCATTCAACTAAGTCTCTGTGGGTTTGGGGGCTGCCTGTGGCCTATAGTTACTCACCATGTGCCCTCGTTCTATTCTTGCCTGTGGATGGTGTAGATTCATACGCAAATCTAGATAAGCACTGCTGTGGCTTGGCATTGACATTGGGGCAAGCATTTTCTTTGTGATCCTAACACAAACATTGACTACTATTTTAATGTATCTAACACACAGATCTTGTAAATAAAATGTGTAGTGTTATAGTTTGGTTCTATGGCCAATATTGCATCACCCATTCTCCTCTAACAAGCAGTGTCCCACTGTGACTGGGTGCCACAAGCAGGTTGAGTGGATGAGCTCTGTAGGGGAAGGTCCTGGCAGCACCTAGGGCATGGCAGATGGTTGAGGGGCAGAAAGGGACTCCCTGGTCTAGCAGTCTTTGACCTGGAGACTGGTGGCAAACAAGAACAACATCAATGTTATATGTAATTTCACACAATTGGTCAGCTAATTCAAGAAATGGACGAGGGGATTTTTGCAATATGTTGCCATAAATGAGAATTTGTTTATAGCCTGTGCAAAACCTTCTTTATTGGTGTCTGTGAGTGCATCATTCACAGGAATGATAAAACACAGTACCTCCAGACAAACATTGGCAACTTGCATCACAAACCAAGTATACAAACAAACATATTTAATAAATCTGTGCTGGACCTCTCACTCCATACCAAAGTAGCATATTTCCAAAGGTGGATAGAATTGTATGCTATGCTAGGAAGCAAGACTTTTGATATAAGGGAGAAGGAGATAGGTGGAGGAGAAAAGGGACTTATGTCTAAGAGAGCCTCTTGTGTCCTGGAGGATCTTAGGTTGAAGTCTGATAACAATAAGCTGGCCCTCAGGCTTTAGGGGAAACATTTAACCACTATTCCTTGCAAGCCCATTTTTAACTTTACAGTTCTCAAGATATATTATGATTACAAGGTGGAAAAATATCTTAAATGGACCTATAACTCAGTTTAGAGAGCTGTGCTTCTCCTCCCACTGGGAAAAAGACAGTAAGAAAAGAAAAGAGACACTGACCTTGCATTATTTATGTTTAGTTCTATTGGCCCAGACACTGCTGCTGCTTCCTATTGAGTCTTCATAACAAGAAATTGCTGTAAAAGCTTATACCAAGAAGAAAAAAAATCCTAATGCACGTGCTAGCTTTGAGAGGTGAAGGATCGTCACGGGGTTCCGTGTGGACAGTTTAGTGAACGAGGATCAGGGCCACAAGAGGACACATACTGGGGCTTGACTGGCTGTGACTGACTGTGTGGCCATATACTCCCGCATCTGCTATAGGTGATATGATAGTGAATATGAGATGAAAGAAGGAGCCAAGAGGGTCAACCGTCATTTCCTGAGCTAAACTCTCATTTTCTTTACAGCCACAGGGCAGCAAACACCCAGGAGTCCCTATCTGCAAAGACCCTATATTATGTGAAAGACAGTTTTTTGTCACCTGTACAAAAATGCCATACCAGGTAATAGTAAGTCAAAGTGTACAGTGGAATTAGAGTAATTTCCCTGCTTTCCTTGAATTCTTATTTACTGTAAACAAATTAACAGTTTACACTAAACTTATATATGAAATTCTTCTCAGAAGTCAGTGTTTAAGTAACATTGCAAACTGTTGTAAACAAAATATAATTCACCCTGGCCTTTGAAATCCAGCCAAACATGCATTTCTGCTACTCCCACTTACCCTTCACCCCTTCCCATGTATGTGTTGTTAATATCAGTGGCGTAACGTCCAGCAGTGCAACCGGTTCAGCCGCACCAGGGCCCATGACTGAAGAGGGCTAATTCATTCAGGCCCTCAAAATTTTATAGAGCCTTCTACTAATTTAACACACTCTTACAAAATTTATCTTTGAAAATTGAATTTCATCAGGACCTAGATATCTGACATACTGTTCTCTGTCATGGTGCTAATTTTTTACACATCAGCAGCAAGGGCTGCTGGGTAATATTACATTGTCCAATCAAATTCAATGTT
>JAVQKG010360645.1:0-28911 GCA_036025885.1 Hypseleotris bucephala | reverse complement strand
CTGCAGGATTAATAGGATTAATGGACCTCCTTGTGTGATCTCTCAGCAAACAATAGAATTCCTCAGGAGTTCCAACTCAATTTGTTTATTAGCTCAATTGATATCTCTAATGTGTTTTTATGACAAGAGACTTTGAGGAATTGGAAAAAAATATATTTTACATTATTTATGAAGTTCTTGTGATGTGTATTTGTGTTTTTTCTGTATTTTTTACACCAAGGTCATTTTTTATTGTTATAAAACTCCCTGTAGCAAGGGCAAAAAAATATGCAAAAAAGTTCAAACAAAGCTATTTAATTATATAAAATCACTTTTCTAGTTAGATCAGGCCAAAAAATACTTAAAAGCAATAATTCCTATATATAGGATAGCCAGGTCTTTAGTGCAATTGGGGAAAAAATATATAAAAATGTGCCTTACAATATTTTTTCAACAGTTTTTTTTGTGTTAATGCTGTGATGTTATAAACTACTGTTACCTTGCTTTTTGTATTTCACGTCAGTTTAAAAGTTATGCAGCTTTTTATACAGTTTTATATTAATTTGAAACTGTTATTTTTATGCAATGTTTTACATATATTTTTTAAACCTTTGTTGCTTTATTGACATGTCTTGTTCAAGACTGATAAAAATTGATCTATTGTTTTATGTAGTGGTCTTTTTGGTGACCACTACGTGTAAATCTATTAGCATTGGCATGTTTCAGTCTTTTCTAAAAATAATGAGCCCAGTCATCTCGAGAGACTGTGTACAGTAACAATTGATATTACTGTTACATTCTGCTTGATATTACCAGCTACTACCATTAAAAACAATCAAGCAACTTTCAATGTTTTCATTTTTAGTTTTCTCTTTTAAAATGCATTATATTCACACAGTATGACGTTAACTTACAGCACATAACTCTATTATTTTAGTAACCACCAGATGGCAGTATTCTGTTGCAAATAATTAATGCAATCTTTATCCCATAAACATCTTCAGTCAGCTTTAGTCTACATAGTTAAACTGAGTGATTTTAGGTTTAATAGTGTAATGTGTGTATGATAATGCTAAAGTCAATATGACACAAATATTTATAGTAGTTTCAAAGATTGCTTGTAAAATAACACATGTCCAGTTGTGGGATAAGTTAACATCCCACACCAACACATAACTTGGAGTGGCAGTACTTGTCTATATAAATCTAATTGGTCAGACTCCTGGTTAAATTGAGTTGGAGGGGTAGAGAGTGCATGCAGAGTGGATGCAGCCCTCCACAATAGCAGGAATGTCTTGAGTGTGTCATTATGGTGTCCGTGTTGATGCATGTTGGGGATTGTAAGTATATGTTGTAAACATCTGTTTGAATGGCCTGTTTTTTTTTCATGTTCTGTAAATATACATCAGACAGACTATTTTCATGATAGGGCTGCTATTGTTTTTCTGAAAAATTCCTGGGGCGTTTTATTTAGCATTCCTGTTCCAAAGTATGATGACTATAAAATGACTCAGACATTCTTTAATCAACTCTAGATTATCTGACGTGCACAAAGCACAAAGCAAAAATCAGGCAGTTTTGAAAAGGGCCTTATGCTCAGTCTGTTTCTGAATAGTCCATGATCTTACTCATGCACATACTCCGAGTTGTATTTTGTCTCATTCATGCACAGTGAAGTAATGCTATACGCTGAGGCACTGATCGTCTCAGAAGCTGAAAATACTTTCACTTTTGTACACTGCTTAAGAATCCCACCTTGCCACTTTTTTTTCTTTATTTGCATTGGCTGTAGCAGGAAAGTGGGCATGGCCAGCAGGGAAAAACAGCCTTAAAAAGACATGCATCTAATTTGAGCTTTTTCATCTAAGAGAAAGCAAAGCCTTTCAAGGAAGTGTTAAATAGCCTAAATACTGTATTTTTAATTTACAAAATGTTAAATGCTTTATGTCTTTAGAATTAAATCTCACCGTTGTAAAGCTAATTGTAAATAGCCACCATGCCCTCCCACACCTTTAGAACAGCTGAATAATTCCAGTTTGTGCGCATTCGTATTAGAACTGTGAGAGTAGAGGGGTATTACCACCCACCCCCATTACCACTAAAGACCACTGTCTCCTCTCTAATTAGCCATTCATAGGAGAAAGATCTATGCTGTGATGACACTTTTACTGGTGTAGATGGGGCCTCAGGTGTGTGCGTACAACTGGTCACAGCCCCATTCATTAAAACTAAGTGCATTGTGTTATTTATCGTATTTTATTAAAAAGGAATGCATATATATTATGGCTGTTGGTGATATTGGTGATGGTTTGCATTCACTAATAGCACCACATCAGAAACTAAATAATGTGCAATGTATGACAAAAATGGACAGACATACGTATGTGTATAGTGACTTCTAATTTTGATCATTCCGTTGCCATAAGATATAAAATAATTTTTATCCAACTTTTGTCTTTACGTAAAACCTATCCATTATGGACTAAGTTTATTCAATCATGGTAGAACTGGGAGAATTGGGCTGAGTCAAGATTTATTATAAACATAGTTGAAAAGCTTCTCCCAACCTAAGTGCAAATCCATTTTAACCTCAAACCAGTGTGAAATATCTCATTACCCTGTGAATAGCCTGATATGTACACTGTTTTACCAAATGACATCCTCTTCAAAGTAAAATATACACTGCATTCCTTTGACTTGAATGAGCGCCAGGCGTGTAGCTAGATACTTTAATTTTCCCTTTTTTTGCAGCTCTGTCCAGTTGTGAACATCCTGACTTTGTGAAAGGGATTACTTCCCATTTCCACCAGACAACAAAGCAGATTTTCCTATAAATTATTAGCTTGTTCCTAAATATAGTGTGGACCATTGTTCCCTGGACTTTCTATCTGTGTGGGCAAGCAGGATCCAGGTTTTAAAAGCTGCAATTACAGATTATTTATTCCGCCTTCATGTCTCTATGGACTATAGGTGTTGATTCCTTTCTTCCCGGGTGGATTTTCCTTTGTTACATGTAACACACACATGTACTCTCTCCCTTTAGGCTGGGGTTATACCGTGTCATTAACAGACTAGTTAGTTAGGTGCAGGGCAGTGTACATAATATTTTGAGGAGAATAGTTTTTCAGGTGTGACTGGGACAAAATACATTTACCTCAAGCTGGTTTAGTTCTGGTTTACTGTTGCCCTGGATTAGTGCTGGATTAGACCGGTTTAGTCCATGGTTTAGTCCTGGTTTAATGTTGTGCCTTTGTGAGTTTGTTTAGACTCACACTTATAACTAAAAATACGTATATTCGGACCACTGAACTTCAATGCTGTGAATGGCCATGGTTTGGTGTCTCTATTGGGATCCCAAACCAGAGATAAAAGGTTAAATCAATGAAAGAATAAGAAAGGAGAGATGCTTAGATTTGTGATTATGAATAGACTTGGATCTGAGGGGAGTGAACCAGAATGAGTTCAGGCAGGGTACTGGGTGTGGGGGGTGTGTAAGCAGGGGAGGGGTATGGGGTGGAGTCCAGGCGGTGGGTGGGGTAGTGGGGGGGCTGCTATTTGTAGATCCTTGTGATGGATGAGTGCTGTGTGTGTGTGTGTATGTGTAAAGGGAGGGAGAGGGAGAGAAAGGTCTTTTTTTCCTCTTCTTCATGCTTCTCCTGCCCTAGTCCCTCTCTAGTCTCTTCATGTGAGCAGAGCACCACAGCAGAGCCGAGTAGAGCGTGCTGCGCAACGTGCACTAGCTGCAACTCTGCAAGACACAAGAAAGGAGTTTGTAAGGAAGAGAATAAGACAAAGAAACCAGTGGTGGATATCATCAGAAGGAAAAAGAGGATTTGAACAATAGTAAAAACTGACTGGACAAGAAGATACGGAGAAGTAGTAGTAATAGGTTAACATGCCGGGGAAAGGTTACGGGACTGTGCGGATGATGTACCTCTTCTTTATGCTCTTTGCCCTGCTTCTGGACAATGCCAAAGCCTGTCCAGCTCTTTGTACCTGCAGCGGCACCACGGTGGACTGCCATGGACTGGGGCTAAAAACCATGCCACGGAATATCCCTCGCAACACTGAACGCCTGTAAGTACCGTCTACTCCTCCGCTCCACGTGTGATAGGGGCAACTCTCGCCGTAGGTCCCGCAGCGGTGCACATGAATTTGGCAGAACAATAGACTCCTGTAAAGCAGTAGAAGTGTCAGTCAGACATCAAGGCAGCAATAGCATTCCTCCCATAAGGTAAAGTAGGAGCAGATGTACTAGGAGTTGCCAATAACATGTGTCCTTAATCTAGTTACCTGCATTTTTTTTCTCAGAATCGAGCACTCTGTCATTAAAACAAACGGCAAAGTTTGAGTCAAAGTTTACATTGCAATTTGTTGTAAAATGGAAACCAGATTTTCTGCCTGGACGGTGGTTTGCGTAGATTTACTTGGGTTTGTAGATACATTACCCACTCATATAATGTCTCTGAGGAGAACTGTGCCAGCTACTTTCTTTAGTCTCGCCTCTCTGACTCTCCTGCCCCACGACCCTCACTCCACAAATTGTTAAATCAAGTAGAAAATTAGGCAAATCTGCAACTTAGGGAATCATAAATAATGATTGATCATGAACTGGAAGTGTGGAATAGAGTTTGTCTATCTTTTCTGACGTTCCTTTAAATATTCATCAAAAAATCGGAAAAGTGAGGAAGAGTGTGAGGGGAGATAGATTGTTCTATTTCAGCTTTTAGAATATAAGTGTTGAATAAAACATGCCGTGGGAACAGAGGAGAGAACGCCTGTGTCAGAGACAGTACTGCATTGTGGAAGCTAGCTGCATATTTTATGTTTTTCATGTTTAATTTCTAAGAACACCTTTTTTTGTTAAGCTCATGTTTTCAGTTTGCTTGTAGGTATATGGTCATGCTGTTTCATGGCCATGGTCATTTTGAGGTTTCCCTTTTATATGAATGGCTGTTTATACTTGAAATACTGAAAGCCTCTAGTCAAATGTAAGTTTGTGCATTCTTAGTTCATCTACAAAAAAGGATCGTAATTTAGTTTCCTGGTGGAGTTTTGTAAAAAAAAAAAAAAAAAAAAAAAAGTGTTAAATATTGTGTAGTTTATATATAAACTGTGCGTGTTCTGGTTGACCTACAGCAACAACAATAGCCCTTTCTGGATTCTGGTAGTCTGCATCAGTGATTTATTAAGATGCCTGTGCTAGCCAGTGTGGCTCACCTTGCCCCACGCAGTAGTCCCACGTGCATAGCAAGATTTATGTGTATGATTTCAGAAAATTGCATATTTATGTGAATAGAATGGTGTAACCTTCTGGGTGAAAGATGAGTAATAACTCTGGTCAACATTTATGAAATGGGTTCCAGAGGTTGATGGTTGAGAAAAACATTTTCAGATGTGTATTCAGAAGAGCCAGTAAAATCAGGCAGTCATGCACAAGTGTCCGAGTGTTTGTTTGCACTAATGTATACAAAGTAATGCCTGTGGGAGGGCGTTTGAGGAGGTAGGACAGCCTGTGGAGAAAGTGTGTTTTGGGGTTGGGTGAGTGCAGGGTGTTGAGACAGACAGCACAATCCCATTTGCACTTGTCAGTTTGGGTTTGGATCAGGGTTGACCCCTGCGCTCCTCAGACACAGGCCTGTAATGAGACTTTGTGCTCCACGTGTTAAAATCACACCCTGCTTTGTACGGACTACTGACCACTCCACCCCCCTCTACTCTACTGGCTTTGTTTCAGGGTTTTCCTTTATGTATCATCTTTGCCAATGAAATAAGGCTCGCAAAATTTTGTGCAAATCATTATATCTTATTGTATAAGTTTCAAAGCAAGATCATTTTGTAAAGTAAATTGTAAAAGCAAACAAAATATTTGCATCTTAGTGTTAGTAAATAGCCTGCTTATGTTTGGGGTTATGTTAATTCAGCTTTGCCAGAGTTGAAAGAGAAGTTGAAACTGTGGGGCATATGTGTGTCTTTGTGCATATCTGTGCAATTGTGTGCGTGTGCGCTGTGAATGTGTCATAAAACATAAAAGTGCTTTGATAATAGTGCAGTAGTAGGGGGAAGGTGAGTGTCTCGGTTGATGCCTGAAGTGTTTTTTGCCAATAGAGCTGGTATAACTGACAGTTCATTGCTCACATCATCCATAATTTACTCTGACAAGAGTTACTCTAGCCTGCCCACCACCTGTCAAAAATCCATATGACTTGAGAATGTCAGAGAGAGATGTGGTAGATCAGGGCCAAAGATCCAAAATTTCTTCAGCAGATTTTTGGTGATAATCAGGGTTTGAATGTAGGCTATTCATAACATTTTTTAAAATGTATTATTAATTTTTTTCATGTCGTCATCCTGTGAGGAGTCACAATATGTAGAATGAAGAATATTAAGGTAATGTTTATGTTCACTGAAGGACTATGAAATGAGGGAAAGGATTGGGACTGTACTGCATCCATTTTTTTCTCCATCCATCTTTTTTTTTGCAAAACTGTTAAATCCAGGTTTCTCCTGTGGCACATTAGTTCTGTGCATTAAATCTCTTTTAGATTTTGCATACATGTTTCATGAACGAGCTGCTTGTCGAAAGAAAGAGTGATGACAGGCTGCCAAGCATCAAAGACAGTCCCTGTGAGTCTAAACCTAGCTCCTACTACTACTGATGCCCGTAGGGAATGAAGAAATCAGAAAATCACGAGCACAGAGTGTGTCAAATACACTACTACCAAACCCCATCTTCCCTGCTGCTAATATGCTAATCTGAATGAAGTGGTGCGTGTGAGGTTGCATGCATGATTGATTTGCATGGCCGTTTTTCAGTAGACCATGAAAATCAAATTTGAAGAATCCACCTAGATCACCTTTGATCTTTCAGAAGTTCATCTCTTTTTTCTAACCATCTGAGCACACTTAGGAAAAACTTCAATATGAAAACTAGGATGCGTGACACTGGATCATCCACATGTATTTAGATGCCTTCATTATATTGATTTTATGCTTGCAAGCAACAAAAATATTGCATTTTATGGCAAATATTGTAATTAGAGTTGCAAAATTGTTTTTAAAACCAAGATTCAGTTCACAGCACATTTTAAACTTGTTTGGAAGCATTAACACTTGAAAGACGATTAAAATATTAACTGTTAAACTTACACAACTTCCTTTCAGAAGATGTTTATAGAGGTTAAACCTACAATGTAGTTTTTTTAACATATATTTTGTTTTGTGCAGAGAATATTAAATTGCCTAAAATCTGCAATTTGCTAAGCCATTCAAATTGTGTTTGAGTTTGACTTGATTGCGATTAATTGTGCATCCCTAACAGGAAATATGCATTTTTCCTGTTTCGCATATAGTATTAAATGGCTCATCATCTGACAAAAAGTGCTCAAAAGCACACTTGATTTATAAACTCAACCCTAACAAACATATTCAAGAGCACATGGAGCATTCATCAAACCCCAAGCTGTCAGTGCACATTTGTCAGGTTTAAGTATAATATGTCTATAATAGTCGTGGCAAAGCATATGCTCTGTGCACATGACACACTTCACAAAGTACACATTCATATATCGTCTAAATGCGCTCATGCAGTACTTGAAGCCACAACAGAAACTCAGCGTCTGTCAGTGAATAAACTACAGATACAGTAGAAACCATGAAAGACCCTTCTGTTTCTGCCTCTCCCTCAGTTTGTGTGTTCATTATGGACATGTCGCAACGCAGACGCTAAACACATGTTGATATGATTTATGTTAACTTGAAAAGGTGTCACATATTTGATCAGAAGTTTGATCTAATATATGATGAAAATAACTTTAATTTACATGTGAATTTACCAATGAAAGAATTACTGGGGTGGTCTGTATACCTGCCATGTATGGGTTCTACATCATGTTTATTTTTCCTATCAGTAATCTTGCTCCTTATGGCTAACAGAGCAGCGTGCAAACTGCGTATAGTCTGTATCCCTGGAGCACAGAAACACTCACACACTGTAGCTCTGCAGCACAGACCAGTCTCACTAAAATCAACCAAGGGCTGTCCCTGCTTCTGAGGGCTACACTTAAATGGAGAGAATATTTAGTTCAAGCAAAGAAGAAATCTGACCTCTTGTGTGGATAGAAGTGTTCCAGTTGGGTTAAAGACTGTGCTATTTTGGTAATGGTGGTCTGCCTCCTCTCTCCCTCCTCTCTTTCTGTTGAAGCTTTACTCTATAGCATGTCATCTTCTGAAAAGCTCTGCAGGTTCAAGTCTTCTGCCATAGTCTTATCTACTTACATGCCACTGAACAACTTTTCACTATTCACTATCTGTAGGCTACTTCACTGCACCGCCAACCAAACAACTCTTTATACACTATCTACAACAAGAGCAGACACATTTCCAATTACTTTTTTTTTTGTGCCGTGTCTTGGTGACTTTATCTTCTCTTGTCTGGGTGGTTGCTGGTTAGGTCATATTTTTCTAATAGTGTTGCAGGTGATTGATCAGGCCTCTGATCGCCAGCTTGATTCCACACTGTGAGAGGTGTGTGCTGCACAGTGCCACTTATCTTGTCCAGCTGGCATCTACCTTCCCTGCCATGCAAAAGCTGTCTAGGACAAATGGTCATGCAGGGCAACTAGTGCCTGCAGAATACATTCAGTGAGTATTTAATAACAATAATGTAATAAAGTATCCCCAGTAATACTTAAACCAGTAGCCTAAATAAATAAGCCACTCTAGACAATAATGATTGCTACAATCCAGACATGCATGAAAGAAAGGTTATCCCGTAGAGAGGCACCTACATTATGGCAAATTGGACAGTTTGATAACTTTACGCAGCGTATCACTCCGCTGCACCGCACACGTGTTTCCTATTAAGGACTAATAGGCTACGCACAGTAACGTCGCTTAGATACAATAGTTATAGGCTAAAATCTCCATATTTCTTCATAAAGCAAGTCATATTTCAAATGGTGACCAGAAAAGAGAAAGAAGAGCCTTAAAGCTGGGTGGAGAACTTCAGGTGCGTTTTTCCAACTAGCTGCAGCTGAGCTAAACGTGCGCTAAAACAATGACTGCGAAAGTAAACCTTTATTTGTTAAGCCCTGAGCTAGGTTGGACTAGTGCTATAGATACCCATGGGGACGATGGACTATGACTTAGTTTAGCAAACATGATAGCTAACCTTATTTTTTGTAGACAGCAGCCCTCATCACGAAAGTCACCCCTCTCTTTCCTTCCAGTGGGCGATATCCCCACACCAGAGTTTTTGGATTGTGCGCCTTTGAAACGGAACCTCTGCCATTGCGTATCCAGTTAAGGCTCCAGTTTGTGCACGAGTTTGTGTTATTTTATTTTTTTACGACGCTACTAATTATAAAGGTAAATGTATTCAGCCTAATATCCCTGACCCCTTTCTTGAAGGTTCGTTTTATGTAACATTGCTGAAATCAAACCAGATCCTACTATGACAAAGGGACCCCAGCAGCTGGCAGAAATAAACATGACTTTTTTCAGCATTGTAATTTCTGTAGCTTACTGTCCTTTTTTGAGTTATAAAGAGAGAGGCAGAGGCAGGTAGGGGCGCAGAGAAGTACTCTGAGCATCAATCACCCGGGCATGAAGGATGGAGCGGGATTAGATAGTGATGTGATAAATCCACTTGCTCCGCAGGAAGTGTGTCAGTGCTGGGAATCATGCAGAGTTTCCACAGGACTGAACGCATTGCACTAGAACAGTTGAGAGGTGGATATCCCTCTCTGCAGAAATTGGGACCAATAGCTAATCATTTTCAAACTGCAGGACTGAAAGAAACCCGCAAATTTAACAAAACATCTGTCTATGAAAAAAATGAAGGTGCCTTTGCTGTTGTGCCAAAACCCTTTGCATAGCTCCCTTTGGTTGTAAAACAAAGAGAATGCCAGCCATTGATATTTAGTGTAATAAATAGCAGATTTTCTCTAAAATGGGTTCCTCACAGCACAATTTAAAATGTGCCTAATTTAGATTCAAACACAGCAGTATCTACATCTCAACTTTGATTTGTTCACTGATCTCCAGCCCTAATCTCATCTACATTTGCACAAAGCAAGCAAAACATAACGGTTTAGACTTAAGTTTATACCTGTTTTGCAGAAAGTCTCATGTTTAACTTATGGGTCTATCTTTTTAACTAAACGAAACTACTATTACATTTATGTAACCAGAGGTGGGTATTAATCAGTTACATTTGCTCAGTTACATTTACTTTTTAATTTTTTGAATAAATTGTAGGCGTACTTCTAAGACTAACTTTACTCCACCATACTTTTTATTTTGTCTTGAGTAATACTATTTTGAAGTAACAGTACTCTTGATAAAAAATATAGAGTAGACTAGAGTACTTTTGTTATGCTGTCTGTGTTATATAAGAATAGCTTTATGTTGCGAATATTTGAGATGACATTGACATTTTGTTCTGTGTGTCTTCATTTTCCAAAGTATTATTTACTTTTTTAGTTTATCTTTTAAAAATATCAAAATCTGTTTATTCTTTAATTTTTTTGCCCAATTACAACAAAAAATAAACAAATAATTTACATTCAAACAGTTACTCAGTTCTTAAGTAGTTTTTTCACCCTGTACTTTTTTACTCTTAAGTGATTATGTGGATGAGTTCCTACTTTTACATGAGTAATTTTATTTTGAAGTAACGGTACTCTTACGTGAGTAAAGTAATTGGCTACTCTACCCACCTCTGTATGTAACTGAACCTTTCCATGTCCGTGTTACCTCAGCTTACAGTATAATAACTTCATGAGACGAGACGTTCTGTTTTATAGGCTACTTAATGTGCTTTTTTTTCTGTGTTACAGTGACCGCCATGAAGATAAAACTTTACTCTAGTTCATGAATTAGGAGTTACTGTATGTGTGTCTATCTGTGCATGCACCTGTAATGAGTGCCACATGTGCGTGTATCAGAGCTCACACTAATGAAGAACAGTCCATTTTTTATTTTGTCATTTTTTTAGCCTGTCCATGCACCTGTGTACACACACAGTCCAGCTGCCTTTAATGACTGCTCTCCTTCGTATTGCATAGTGCTACAGTCCCCAGAGCAGTTATTAGAAGAAAAAGAGTGGGACTTAGTGCTGTGGAGCAGGGTGGGGGTCAGATGAGGGTGCTCCCATGGCTCTCAGAAAGTAGAATACAGAACTGAAGTGCTACATCTCCTATTTCAATGTGTTTATTTTTGTGATTGGCATTTGCATCATAAACAAAATACTATTTTCCACTGAGACCTTTTAGACAATTCAAAAATCTATTTAAAAAATAGCCGACTTTAAGCAGTCTCTTTTGACATTATGATTGTCAGACCACCAAAGAACCTGCATCTGTTACTATATCCGCAGCACTTAGCTTCTTGGCCTTGTGGATAAAGCTAAATCTCTCATGTGGCTCCTGCTATTCCACACCTTTAGTGTCGGGCCACGAAGTAAGGAATGGAAATAAATAAAAAACTTGAGTTCTTGTGTGTGTTTACTTTAAATAGGACTTTTTATATATTTTGTCTGCAGTTCTGAGGGAGCAGGCATGTATGTTAAATGTCACTGTAAATTGTTTAATGCAGTCCACACAAGTGTGTATGTCCAAATATCAATAGATGATCTTTGTTACACTACTTTTTTGGTCATGAGACTGAATAGCTCCAGGAAGACCACTGTTCAATTATTTATTCATGTGTCTTGTATTTCTTTACAGGGAGTTGAACGGTAATAATCTCACTCGGATCACCAAGAGTGACTTCGCCGGGCTCAAGTACCTCAGAGTTCTGTAAGTACCTTTATGCAAAGAATTTCTTCTGGTTTGTTTTTCTATTATTTATCAATTCATGCACATGTTATTTCTTAGTAAAGTATACTTTATTATATGTTATTAACATAACGTAGCACAACTTTCAAGAGTGCTACAATGTACATTAAGCCAATAGTGCTTGTATTTCTCTATTTGCATTGTTGGAGTAGCACTTATTGTCTCCTAACCACAGACTCGCGCTCACCCTTGGCCTCTGTTCCCACACATCAACATGTAATCTGTACAAGCACCGCTCTTAATAAGCCCTCCACACAGTTAACACATTTAGGTGAAGTCATTGACTCCCTGTGCGCTGAAATTAAACCACACTTATGACTCTGGGTTGTAAAGTAGTTGTAAAAGTGTCTATTTATGTTGTGCTCACACTTGCAAGTAGTGCCATAGGTGTTAAAAACGCAGTCGAAGGGGAAGCTATGTAGACCTGAACATGTTTGAAATGTAACCTGAGATGCACATAATTCCTACTGCCTTGCAAAGCCTATTTTCAAGCCTCCTTGCTATTTATCCACCCCCTGTGCTTCCAGTTGGGTCTGAACCCTGCTGCGCCTATTTTTGCTGCTTTATTCAGAGAGTTAAAATCCTTCTTGTGACCAGCTTATTACTAATTATAAAAAATGCGGATAGGCAAACATTTAATATTAGCATGCACCAAAAAAATACGTGTTTAATTACTTTAACAAGACAAGTGCAATATATCTGTCAACTTGGTATGTGAGCATCAAAACATAGCAACACAACCTTTGATCCAGCTGACCTCTGGGTTACCCTCACAAAGACTTAAAGTAACCCAAGTTTATCTTTACAGTCAGCTGTCATCAACCTGTTTAAAGCCAACACAGCTGATTGAGACCCCTTTGTCTGTCAGTGTGTGGTTTAGAAACAGAAAGAATGATGAAAGGAAGAGGGGAGTAAAGAAATAATATTCAGCCTCACATAATCTATATAATAAAACAAAAAGTTTTTTTTAATTTCTATCTAAATTCATGAGTAAGGGTTCAGAAGTGAATTGCAATTTCCTCTTTGTTTATGGAGCGTGAACAGCGATTAGCATTTATATTTGATGGGGATCAATCCCAGCCGTCTGACTTTCATTGCTCTGCCTCACAGGAGACATAAGAGACGGGCTTCAACACAGAACAGTTGTACATGGAGTAAAGGAAAGCTCTTGTTGCTTCAAAAAATCCTGTGGACGTTTTCCCTCTCCTTCCTGACCATGTGTTATTGTAGCACTTCCAAAACTATCCAAACTTTGTATTTCTTAGCTGTGACTCTATAATGAAAGAATATCCTGTTTGTGCGTGTGATTTTTATTGGCTTTGATGCACTGCCTCCAAGTACTATCAATGGCTAACTCCATTGCCTGGCGTGCCCAAAACTGGCTTAGACCACCTCACATTTCTCTCTCACACTCTGATCTCTTACCTTACGCCTCTTATGTGTCCTGTCGCTGCACTTAGTGGACCACACCAGCACTAGGCTGCTCTTTCTGGTTCCTTTGGAAAACTTTCCTGGCTGTTATTCCCAGTCTTTAGGCCAAGATTCCACAGTGTGCCCTCGGTCTACAGCTTTGCCCTCTGAATGTGACTTTGTGTGTATGAGAGAAGTGTTAAAAAGCTATAACCATAGACCAGAAGACTTAGGCCTACATCTAGAAGTCACCATTATTTTTGTGCAATATCTTCTGTCTAAAAGTGTGTACTATACTGAAATGTGTCTTGTTTTCTGCAGACAGCTGATGGAGAATCAGATTACTGTGATTGAACGAGGGGCATTTGATGATATGAAAGAACTGGAAAGACTGTAAGTACCACCTTGACTCTCCAACTCTCACTGAAAAGACATTTATTTAGAATATATTTATATTAGTTAAATGTACTGGATGACATTTTTCTGTCATTCTATTGTGGTTGGACAGTGCTGAGAAGGTGTGGCCTGAACAGGAGTATTTTTATTAGCTCAGTTTATGTGGGAACTGTGGGATTAGAGGCTGCCCCCACCACAGACCCCAGCTCATCTGGACAGCACCAGGACGCTCCTCAGTAGCTAGTAAAGCCACATAGACAAACAGAGTCAACCACACCTCACCCAGCCCATTAGCAAATCAATAGAGCTAGCCACATGGAAACCTGCATTGCAGATGACTTTATGAGCACATGTCATGCATACAAAGTGGTTAACTTATAAAAGAGTTCCCCCTCATCTGAAACCACATTAACAATTTACATCGCTAAACTGGAGGTTGCATACTTTTGCATTCGCTCCTCCAACTGATCCCAAACATTGGGCAGACAAGTCTCTCTGCCAGACCAAAGTGGAAATTAAGCAGCTCGGTTCTGTAAAGTTTAAAGCCACTAAGCC
This sequence comes from Hypseleotris bucephala, assembly GCA_036025885.1. NCBI lineage: Eukaryota > Metazoa > Chordata > Actinopteri > Gobiiformes > Eleotridae > Hypseleotris > Hypseleotris bucephala. The sequence goes on along the minus strand of JAVQKG010360645.1, from coordinate 14,731 downwards.
GCCGGCAGGTAGAGTTCAGTGTGAACCATTAATGGCCATTATGCTCTAAATCCCTACCTCTGCTGGCCAAGAGCTCTTCTGAGGATATACAGTGGGTGGCACAGGTCCCAACATCTGTCTGAGAGCTGCAGCCTGCCTTTTACATTCACCACAGCCCTGCTCTCACTCCTTGTGCCTCTAACAGGCCATTCATAGTGAAGAGAGTTGTGGTTTCCAGCAGATTAGCAACAGTCTGTTCCTCATTGACTTAACTGTTGTATTTGCATAAAGCCTGCCAGTCTTGGACGTTGCTTGTTTGACATGGAGTGTGTTGCCAACCTGTCTGGGCTTCCTTGGCCTTGAACAGGCTCATCTATTTCATGTGTTTTCTCAGGAGCATCTCTGGAGAATTCACCCTCAATAAAAATCACTTATTTAAATGGGAATTAATTTAGTTACTTCTGTATTGCTGGGAAAGTCATTGAGGCGATGAATTCACCTTAGTGTTGTGCTGTAATTTAACTGTGAAAAATAATTGAGAGCATTGTCTCAAACTAGCACTTTAACCCTCCAAACTTCAGTTAGATTTTGATGTGACATTGAGAATAGCTCTTAAAACACAATAACCTGTGGCTAAACCTATTCTACTGCAGCTAGCAGAAATTATTCACAGCCTACACACACTCAAGGCCACCAGGAGCACTCAGACTCAGGTTCATCATATGTTTTCTCTGCTGCAGGCGACTGAACCGTAATCAACTGCAGCAGCTTCCAGAGTTACTGTTTCAGAAGAACCCAGCTCTCTCTCGACTGTAAGTACAATCACCTTTAGTCCAAATGGACACTTGCTTTTTCCTTATTCTATGGTTTGAGTTATGTCATATTGTGACAAAATGTTATTTTAATTAATTTCAGACCTTTTATTAATGTATCCAGGGCTTTCATTTTTTAAGGAAAAGCAGTGTTTATTTCACTATTTTGTATCTTTTGCCTTGTACCACTGTAATCCTGGACTTACTGTTTAACACCATCTTGAATCTGTTTGTTACTTCTAACAACTATCTCCCTGTGCTACCTACCATGCTAAAGTTAATGTGTATTTCTTTGGGGCTTTGTCTGAACCTTTGAGACAGGACTGGCCTCTTTGTGGCTTGCTAACACAAAGCAGTGCTGAGGTGTCTCTTTAACAGACACAGAGCAGAGGCCTTGCCGACCCGTGGACGGCCTTGAACAACATGATTAGTCCATCTGGAGCTGCAGCCTCTGCCAACAGCCAAAGGATTGTGCTAACACAGCCCCCCTGTTTGATCTAATCTAACTTCATGCTCATTCTGAACTTAATGCTGGCTTGTTCTGGAGAATGAGACTTTGTTTAACATGGCCTAATCGATTTGCTGTGTGTCTCTGTATATGCCTAATTATTTGTTCTTTTTCCTTGAATGAAAGAGAACCATACTAGACCTTGAAGTGTTTCAGGTGTGGAAGAGCTGCACATTCTTCATTGGTAAAACCAAAAGGGCACCACATTGAACTAAATAAAGTAATGCAATTACTCATGCTGCTCATGGTTGACTGGCAGATCCAGTTTTATGAAAGGCTTCAAATTCTTGTTAAAATTTACTAGTAGCATATGATCAGAAGCAGCTCAAGCAGACAAAGGATTTTCCTAATGTGCTTCTTGATTCCTGAGCGGCATGTCTCGGCCTCATGGTGGGCTCTAGTTGCAGACTGATGCGGTTAGGTTACAGCCCTGTCTCGCTCCTGCCAGCAGCTTTTAATGGACTTAAAAGGTTCTTAGTTCCCAAAGGAAGACTTTCACTGCACTAGTTCACGTGTGTTAAGAAAGACTGAAACAAAGTCAAGCTCAATCAAAGACAGTCCAGAGTGGTGAATGCATTTTTATTAAGCTGCACTTACTCATCCTCATTAGGTCACGTTCAGGTTCGCTTTTATGACTTTTAGTGGAGCACTATCCCAGTTTGATATCTGTCTGTCAGTCTGATATCCCTTTTTTGCACTTAAAAAAAAAAAACATCCTAACTGTTTCTTTTCTCTCCTTAATGCCCCCTTTGCTTTTCTCAAAAAGTGTGTTTAACAAAGTGGCTATTTAGATATCCTGCTGAGAGGACAAACAGAAGGGTCATGAGGGATTGAGTAGGGGGCTGAGCGGATGAGTCCATACTCTCATTAAAAGTTTGAGGGAAAAGCTTGTAGTGTTAGGAAAAGGCAGTTGGGTAAATAATTAGGCTTAGGGTTTGGTCGGAAGGCTCACTTCTGTGCAATCATTAAACTAATGTTGCAAATTAAAAGAGCATTTAAAATGAGCAACAACGTGTTTCTGGTGCATGAAAATGATTTATATGCCTTTTCTTTTATGGGCTGTATTGTTGAACTGCAGTGAATGGTTTTATCTGTGTTCTGCTTTCTTAGAAACATCTTACTCTTTCATCCTAACCCCATTCTATTGTGTGTTCCCAGTACCAGAGATAGCTGAGACACTGATGCATGAGGGCCCGGGCAGAGATAATTGGAATTGATTTGAGATGATTAGAGATAGTTAGAGTTAGTTAAGCTGCCTGTGATGGATGGTCCTGACAAGAACAGCAGCATTGTGTAGGCCGTACGTAACTTGAACAATAACAGTGAAAGCAGGGATTGCATTTGTCAGCGTTAACGACCTGTAGCCCCTTACCTCCCGACATGTCCTCATCCCACTTCCACTGCACCTCAGATCTGTAATCTCCTCGTCCCTGTCTGTAATTAGTGTGTGTTCGCAGTGGGAGAGCTCTTAGTGAGGAAGCACCCCGGGATAGAGAGGCTTCAGGAAGACAAGGCGGTGAGGATGGAGGAGGAGTGGGACTGGGAGGAAGAGTTGTGGCTAATCTTTTGTGTGTTGCCTTAAATATTTATATTTAGTAGAATTGGTGAGATAAAATTGCCCATATTGTGAATGAATCTGATGGTGAATCCATGCATGTCTTGTGTCAATTGTCCACGTTGAACCTCTCTTGAGGTCCATAGTTTTTGGGGTAGACTCCAGTTGCTTTAAAAACAGCACATATGAATGAAAGAAATAAAGAAACCAGACTCTTATTGAAATTGTGTGGTTTTGTATATTTATAGGTTATTTATTACCTATATTACCTAATAAATATTGGCAAACTTACAGCTAAAAAAATAGTATTTTTTCACTAACGCTTTTGCTGGTTTGCTATGTAGCCCAGGTAAAAGTACTTTTTGTTTATTTTAGTTACAGTAAATATGGAAATTAATTTAAGATTGTGTTTTGACCCGCTAAAATAATCAATAATGGCAGTAAACATGGTGGTAGGAGAGCTTGTCTGAAAAGAGCTTGGAGTTGTGGGTAAATGCGCTGCTTCAAAGAGGTGTCCCCTGGCAGTGAGCTCCCCAGGAGGTATGTGAGCAGTGGAGGGGGAGGGTGTGCCTTCACCTGAACCACCAGGAGTTTAGGAAACGCTGGCAGAGGATCGGAAAAGAGGGCGTTTCACGTCTGTCCTTAAGGACCTCTTTTCATCTATCATTTAAATGTTAATGCTTGACAACGGGTATACCGATATACACAAACCAAAAACACACATGCTGAAACACAGTGGCACACATTGAGTCGATCCGGCAAAGACAAAATGTAAATAACTCTAATTAGATACAAACAGGCACAGAATGGTCCTGTAATTACATCTTTCTGTTGCTAATGTGTGGATAGCAGGCATACAGACGTTACATTCTTTTTATTGCTTTGACTGGAGATAAAAAGCAAGCTTTGGGCTGTATGGGCTGTTTGTGTTGGAGAATTTCTGTGTTTTTTATTTGTTGATCGCTGGATGCTCAGGGAACGGGAGCGTTGTGTGAGAGGAAAGTCCTATTTGGGGGAAGAAGAGGTAGAATAAATAATGTGCACTATCATTAAACATATAAATCATTGCGTCGTGACTGCATTCCTGTTTGTTTTCTAACTTTGTTTCTTCTGTATCCAGTTATTTTCTCTTTTGATTTATGGCCGATTGCTGTCGATTGGCTTATAAAGTTGCTTTTTGCATTCTGAGGTTTCTTTGTATTGAGGCAAATGAACTCTGCAACTTTTGACTTATTGTGTATAAAAGCCTGTGTGACTGTTTTAAATGTTTGGATAATTCTTTGCTCTGAAAGCATGTGTGCCTGGCAGCGTCCTAATAGTCCAAGCTGGTCTTGTCATTTCCTTTTCTTTGTCTGTGCTGATGAATGACCTGCTTCAACGTGCTAGGTCTCCCTCTCTCGCTGTTTGGGCCCCCTTTTGGCAGCAGTCCCCATGGCAACCCATCTCTATCATGTGGGGATGGTGCTATGATTTCACAGTATGTCTGACACTGAGTAAACATGGACTTCTAATGCAAAAAAAAAAACTTTATCCAACATTTTAGAAACTGAATTTGCAGCATTTAAGTTTAGCAGCCACACACAAGATACTACATAATGTTTAACAATGTAACCCTTTGCAGCAGCAGAATAGAATATGTGCCTTAGTAGCTAATCTAAATTATAGACCATCATTTTAACTCCATGCCCCTTGATTGTCTTTTTGGCCCTGTCCTTGTCAGCTGGTAAAAGTGGCTTTTATGGGTTGTCACTGTTCTCTTTACGAGTCGAACCATGTGTGTGAGAGTAATGCAGACAAACCATGTACGGAGAATGGAAGCCAAAAGGGGTAATTTAAAAACCACTCCGCCATCTGAAATATTCACAACCAGCAAAAGGAAGTAAGAAAAAGATGTAAAGAAAAAAAGAATTGAAAAGAAAGGGAATAAATCTGATGTGCAAAAAGAGAGAGGGGTAAAAATGTGGCCGAGGGGGTGAAACAGCAGTGTTTATATTTACTAATGATTTAGTGTCCCAGCTCATGAATAATTGAACACACGGATAGCGGCTTGTTAAATATTCACACTAAAGCACAGGGACATCAATGCTGTGTGTCCAGTGTCTGGTACACACTGCTCTACATTACACCAGCTCTGATGCTCCAGATATTCACACAACTACTGATCGACCACTCGTTTACATGCTCCTCTTATGTGTGTGTTTGTGTGTGCGCTGGGGACTGGCCTGGTCATTATGAATTGATATGGCATGAATAAGACATCAAAGTGTGGTCTAGATCCGTCATGAGTATACACACACTGGGATTTCACCAGCGGAACTCACTGCTCTGTTGCCGACAGTTTTCCGCGGTGACGGCGAGCTCCGGCTGCTCCAGATTAAAACTGACATACGGCAGAGAAGGCTGCCCTCCTGTCTCCTTGAAAACTTTAAGCAAAGGTTTGAGGAATGCTGGAGTCCCAGCCAGGAATAACAACCCATATACTCAGGGTGTCCTTCCTGCTCTGGGACCATATGTAATGGTTCTACTTGGACACTTTTATCAGAATGTAAAATCCAGCCTATTCATCAGTCAGCTAATTGAGTGTAACCTCTTTGTCTTGGTGTTTCCCTCTCTTAATGCAGTCTGTACATCTCGTTCCAGCTCGTTCACAGACCTGGGCTTTCCATCAACACTATCTGCTCTGCCTCATTGTGCGAAAAGCTCAACAAGAGCAATGCAGTATCTGTGTGTAATCTGGAGTTATGACCTGTTAGGGCCTGGAGTTAAGCTCTGAAGCAGTGTTGGATGTAAGTCAAGCACACACCGCCTCTCCTCGTCCCTAAAGTGAGGAGGGGATCGAGCCCCTTTCCTGACATCCAGGAAATAGCAGGAAGTGACCCACACATCTGTTGACCAGCAGCAGCATAACCTGGTCTCACACATAGACAGTCAGAGCCTTATGCACTGGCCTCAGGCTCAAACTCTGATTTTGAGATTTGAAAAAAGCAAACAAACACACCACAGGCACATTATGCCCTCGCTCACATACACACAACTATAATTACTGAAATGACACCGGACACATCTTTAGCCCACTGCCACCTGATTTTCGTCTTCAAAGCTACACACACAGTGTAAATAAGATCAGATCCAGCCACCTTGTGTGTTATGTATAATTATATAGTCTTAGGACACATCCCCTTGTCCCATGGAAGAGTCTTGGATAAACTTGATCCTTTTCCCTTTGGCGATATTTCTGTGTGAGAGCAGTGTGCTGTGTTTGCTCTGCTCTGTGCAAAGCAGGTTCAATTCTGTCAGCATTAAAGTCATCCTGTTTAGGACAATGCACAGTTTTTTATGATTTCACTGTCTGTTGTTGTGTGTCACAACATGAGTTTGTTGATAGTCTGTAGTTTATTGATATTCAATGAGCAACTATGAGGATGTAGGTAAAAAAATGTTTAAAAGTGTTCAATACTATATTTCCCACTGCACAGTGAATGTGCCAGAGATGTTTTTTGAAATATGTATGACTTTTTTCTTTGGTACAGCCAGTGCTTTCTCTTTTTTGGAAGTCACCGGGGAATAGAATTGATTTTCTTTACTTGCTGTTTTGTCAAGATGCACTCCTGACATTTCAGATACATACATAAAAGCAGATCGATTTCTGATTTTATTTTTGTCAACACCAGTGTAAAAAAATTCTGGTGGAACCAAGGAATTGAAGGTTGAAAATAATTATCAAGAGGTGGATTGTATCATTCTTGAACTTTTAACAGTGGGTGTATGTGCTTGGAGCTCCAACACCAGGCACCTGCATGAGTCCAAAGCTCTATTATCACTTCAAAGCTGAACTCTTACAGAGTCGCCTGCCTTAGTGACAGTGGGGCCCAATGTGGAGGATGAAATGGGGCTGGATGATAGAAGAACACACACCCTCCCTTTTGTCATTTCCCCCTGAGCCTCTACACTAGACTTGACTTCATCCTTATCGCTCCACTCTCTTCCTTACAGTTCTTCCTGGTCTTATCTGTGCCCTTCACACTTGGTGCATAGCTGGCCTCATATGAGAACTCTATCCCTCTTCACCAGTGGTCAGGTTTTTTCATCCTCTTTGCCTTATAAATGGCTTGGGGACCTGAGGCTGCAGTGTGCCCCAGGATGTGGTAATGAGCTTCTAGTTTCTTTCATGTCGCCCGTGGCTAGAGGGTGTGTTTTTGGTACTAGTGTTAATGGAAGTGTTATTGATGTAGCCGGTCAGACCACCCTTGACCAGACAGAAACATTTACCATAGAAGTGACTCCAAGACAGGCAGACACACAATTCAGTCTAGAGGAAGGCAAATGGGTATAGTACTGCAAGTTATAGCAATTCTATTATCTCTTCAACCTTTTCCAATGTTTACAGGCCCCGGAGGTCACATGCTTTTAGCCGCTCTATGGTGTAGGTAGGCCAAATCAACAGAAGTCATCCAAAATTTTCTCATCCAACTCTACTGTTATTAGTCCTTTGTACTGTCAACACTTTGTAAATTTGCTGAAGGAAGTAAACAAAAAAGCAAAAAAAAATTCTCTTTCTGAAGTCTTGCATATACTGTATGCATGTGTAATGCCATTATGCACCGCTAGTCTTTAATTCAGCCTTTATTCCATCCTCCCCCTGACATCTTTATTAGACCTGCATGAAGGTTAGGGAGGACTTATCACTCCATTGGATTTATGGTTAGTCTCCCAACCAGAAAATTACTTAATAACTCATTAATTTTATAATAATATATAAAAAATCCCGTCTCTAAACTCCTCAACAGCACACTGTTTACTCAGCCTTTGGACTGGCTTTGCTTTTCTGCTTTGCTTTGGCTTTCTCTGTTGCCCTTGGAAGAATTATCTATCTTAACAAGACACAGAGGTCAGAGCACTGATCTTTCTGACCCATCTTTGAAGGCTCAGTTGACCAACAGTTGACCAGTGAGGTTAGAGCAGTACTGCCCGTTTCCCAGGCAGGCACCTCTTTGTGACGCGGTTAAAGATGTGAACACTCTTCCCATCACCCCTTCACCCTCACGACTCCCTCCACTGCCATCCCTCCATCTCTGCCTCCATCTCCAGAGAATAGCCTGCCCTTTGCTCAAGCCATTCCGTCGCCTTGGAGCTCATTGTTCCCCCGGTTGCTACGCGATTGTTGGGGCCTCTCTTGGATACAGGGGGAGCAGGGTATTTGGTACGGGGTCAGGGCTGACAGAGGTGACGTGAAGGTGTGTGACTACATTGGTGTGCACGCTGGATTGTTCACTATCAATACATGTGTGTGTTTGGTTAAGGGTCAGCCGTGACAGGGCTTTTTCAATAGGCCTGGGTGTGACCGACCCCTCCCTCACCATTTATTAGTCTATTCAGTCACCCACTCCTCTGCTCAGAGCCAGCCCGGGCCAGGAGGCAGCCCGGCTGTCAGTCAACAAGCAGGGGGTGGGGCTGAAGGGATCCCAGAAAACATAATTCATGAGGGCCACAAAAACCCGAGTATCACACTAAAGAGAAACAAGCCAACACTGTAACAGCAATTACACACAGCTGAATAGGAGAGTGGCTATTAGTGGTCAATAGAGTTTAGGGGCACCTCACACCTGCTCTTCCTCTGCCATTTCTACATTCTGTCCTTCTGCAGAATGGGTTTGGGTCGTTCAATTAAACACTCACCAGGCTGGGTATAGCCTCTTTGTCAATGGTCCCTCTCAGATACTCCTCAATGCCAAGCTGGCTGTAGCTTTTAGGCCTTGAGGAATTCTGTGGAGTTTATAAACCCAGCTGTTTTACACAAGCAACTGAGTGACAGGAGGTTAAATCAACAACCAGAGAGATGTAGATGTACATTTTTATTAAAAGATCTCTTTTTCATTATTGATCAATCTCTTTGACCCTCCATGTCTTTACATTTTTTTCAGTCAGTAGGGAATGTGAAGACTGCTCTGATACATCCTCTTCTAGCATTTCTGAACACTGTCCAAATGCATCATAGTAACATTGTAAGAACCCTGGATAATACTGTTTACAAAAGCATTCACTAGGGATTTTCCTATTGTTTTTATGTATTTGTGCTCCAAAGTTGACCTGCTGAGCTAAAACATTGCAGATTATGAGATAAAACACAGCCCTGTGTTCTCTTGTCTCTAATGAGTCAGAAGGAATGTGGTGTCCTCACCTCAGCTGTAACCAATAGCCTGTTTAAAAATCTTTTAACATGCCCACACAGATGGAGAATACCTGGCACTGTAAAAGGGCATACCTGTGCTGAAAGCAGGGGTGTGTCTTGCCTCATAAGGGCTCACCCACTCTTCACCACAGTAAACTTGACTCAATGGGAAATGAGGACAATTGTGAGCACCTCACAGTTCCTGGAAAAGGTCAAGTCAAAAGAAGCCATATTCTTGGTATTCACAAAAAAAACTATTTGAAAGCATTTAGTTTTTTTGGCTGGCAGAATTGATTTGTTGGATTATATTGATTGATTGATATTGATATTGATATTGATGTGGTGTTGACCCGGGACCACTGCATGCACTGCTGTCAGTGTGGTTTTGTTGGTGGAGTGCTAACCTTTTTTGTGCCCCTGTTTAGGCCTGTAACCTTACTTGTGTGGCCATGTGTATCATTGTGTAGTGTGACTCCCCTTCTTCATAAATCACTGTCAGAATTCAACAGTACAGTACAAAGCCTGACTTGAAGCATTCATAATAAGGCTGTTGTGTGTGTTGTGTGTGTGTTGTTGTGTGTATGTGCCAAGCCTCCAGCCTTTCATTCACCAATCAGGGCTCACCACATTTTATGAAAATTCATTGAGTGCGAGATGAGCTTTTTTCTTCTGATGAATATTGCACAAAAGGCAGCGCTGGGTGACAAAACACTCCATCGATTTGATGGAAGAATAAAGTGGGGTGTTGGTTGAGGGAATGGGGTTGATTGCTGGTGTGTGTTGGTGGTATACACTTAAAAATATCTATGTGTCACTCTGTCTGTCATACAGTACACTGGGGGTTGATAAATAAATAAATGATGTTTGAAATGAGAGCAGCTCTCCATAGACTATCCCCGCTTCATAAAAAGAGCCTGTTTACAAATGCACACACAAACCCATGTGCACTCTGTGTTTATATTTCTTAGCACTGTTGCTTCATTTTGAGGAATATGCTCTTTACTAGGTGTGTGTTCCCATACTCGGCCTTTTGCGTGAAATCTGCATTGCGTCCATGTTGATAGTGACAGGATGGGAAGCATTACTGGGCAGGCCAAAGCAAACACACATGCACATAAACACCTAGCTTGTGAGGGAGCCTGGAGAGCATTAGTGAGTTCAGCAGAGCAAACACAGTCATAAAGGCAGGATTTGGGCAAATTCTAATGAGAGGAAGCAGCCGAGTAGAGAAAGGATTTAGGCTCAAAATTCCCGCAGGCCCAGGCTTGACACAAACCCCAAAGTTTTGTAACCAAACGGTGTGAAGCGGCACTGACTCACGGTTCCTGTGTTTGCCGCATGGGCTGTCCTAACATATCATTACTACTCCCAGGAAAGGCCACCTTCTCTTGAGACATAGGGCTTTAGACAAAGCGTGATATCTTACTTTCTCTCAGTGGTAAATGAAGCGGTGCCGTTCGAGCTGAGCCGTGTCTGAGAATGAGAGACAGCGGTGGTGGTGGTGAGGGTCAGTGCGGGAAGCAGAGGGATTCATGGATGTCAAGGCAGTTGTTCAGCAGAGGTTTCCCACAGTTTCATTGTTTTTGGTAGATTTTCAAACATCCCATTTCTAGGCAACTGTAGCAAAGGTCAAACCGGAGGAAGGAAGAGGAGAACAACAGCAGGGCAGTGGGCTGATGATCATGGAGACTGCAGAGGAATGCTCTGGTTTAATTACAGACACAGTCTTCTCAAATATTTAGATACAGCTGATCCTGAGACTGTGTGTACACTGAGTCTGTGTGGGGTCTATGATACATCTATGGTTGGAGCAAAAACAAGAATGCGGGAAGTAAATCTGCCACAGCAGACTTGATGTGTGTAGTTTGAAGGTGTTAAGTGTTCTTTACAATGTGGGTCATCTCATCAGAGACAGGTCTGGACTACTTTCATGGTTCACTGCGTCTGTCTGACTGACAGAAAGGTGCTAAAAGTCTGTAATCTTGTAATCATTAAAGAGGCTCTATGGGAAGTTTGTGCAAAGTGTGAAATAACTGAGGTCTTTGGGCCCAAAAAGTAGAAAGTTATGATGAAATCTTTCTTCACTGGAAAGGCGATAGGAGTTGCTGTTTTGTTCAATGTGACTTGTCCAGGCTGATTGAGGCCTAAACTCTGAATAGCAAATGGATGGTAATTTTGAATCAATGCTACTTTTTGCAGTTTTACATTGATCTGTCATTGACCAAGTTAATGAGCATGGACATCAGGCACAAACTCTCACCATAAAGACTTCAAAGTGCCGCCGTTATGACTGGCCTGCTGTGAGACTGCCTTCAGGCAGACTCCCGGCTGACACAAGCCCGGACTCCCTGCCACGCACAGAGGATGACGAGGGGGAGGGTGTCCACGACTCTGTCTTGGCACATTGTAAGTAGTTAAGACATCTCCACCCTTCTCTGCCTCATTTTCTATACTGTAGGCACCACAAGTAAATATTTGATATAAATGTTCTTGATCTCTAGTCTGATAACGGTAGAACAGTAGCAACATTGGTAACCAAAAAATATTTCTAAAGTAAACTGTTTAAAAACTGTTATCTTAAACATTCATGTGTGAAATACACAAACAAGTTGTGCCATGTAACCTCATGGCTATAGGCCATTTAATTTTTCTCTGTCTTCAACAAATAGCTGAAAAGTAAAATGCAAAGTCCCAGAGCAAATATTAGTGTATTTGGACAAAGACATTCCAGATGAGGCTGTCACTCTCACTCACTCATCCCTGAAGTCCCATCCTCCTCCTGTTTCATCTCTAATCTCTTCCTTCCTCCTCACACCGCTGTGTCTCTTTATTATGTCCTCCCCTCTGTCTTTTCACCTCTATTTTCAGTATTTCTTACCCATACATTCATGATCTGATCTGCATATGTGCTTTTAATCTGTTGGTCTATACATTGATACTACATAATGTCTTGATTTGGCAGTTTTTATACCCCAGCATTTTTAGTTTAACAAGTAAACAACAACTTTACAGCTTCTTGGTTTTAATCTCTGTTAATAAAATACCCACTCAGGAATTTTACATTATATAATTTCAAACAGCAAGTAGTGTTTTTGACAGAACTATGTCATTTCTATTTCATTGTCCCTTTTTTTTCCTAATCTAGTGTCTATTGCAATAAAGAGATCATTTTGTTCATATCTTTTGGTAGAAATTGCTCGCCCACCTCTGTCTTTGGGTTCAGATGTCAGCCTCATCCTTGTCAAAGCAGTCTAATGGATTGGTCACGCTCTGAGCCCTCCCAGCCTGAATCACAGAGCTGGGGTCATAGGCCATTCCCCGGGTGACATCTAACCTCTAGCAGAGTACGTTTGGTTCTTGCCACCAGCCATGTGCACAACTTTGTGTATTTTCTCTGTAAACACTTGATTCATCTAATGTGGATACCGTGCACAACGCCATAAAGCTCTCAAAAGAAAAATAAATAGTAAAGTCGAGGTCCGGGATGTGTTATTGTCATGTAAGCATACAAATGTACACTCTGCTTGTGTCTGGTAAATCCATCACTGCCTCTTGGGGCCTCCTGTTCGCTCGAAAGGTCTGAGGTCACGATAGAGGGGACGCCTATGTGTGCATTTAGTGAATGTGTGTGTTGGCTGCAGCATCAGTGTTGATTAGGTCTAGACCAGTGGGTGATCTATAGCTATCACAAGAAACACAAACTAAATGTATGTCTGGCAACGAGGCGAGTCAACACATATGATGATGTATGGTGGAAGCTCTGGGTGAGCTCAACTTTTGCCTCAGATCTGTGGTTGTTTTGCAGCTTTTATTTTATTCTGTATAAGCTGGTGTAGTTCCTTATAGAAGAATCTCTGACATCTTAATGCACATTCTGATACAGTCTCAGCTAATTTCCTTTGTCTTGTGTAGTGTTTTTGTATTGCCAGCCCATTTGGGAGTTGCCTTCTCTGCATGTTACCCTCCTTTGTTTCATCTGCTGCTCCAGCTCTCACATCACTCTGACTTTTCCTCTCCTGATTGCTGCTGGTTTGTTTTAATTTCATGCCCCCTGCTCTGGCACTGGATCCACTTGTGAGTGCCAGGCTGCCTTTGTGCTGCTTCCATGGGGACTCTCACTCCACACACAAAAATATGTCTCCTCCAGCCCCTGGCCAGGCACCAGCATTCAGGCAGAACTTGTGGCAATAAATCGATCCAAAAGAACACAACACGAGACACATGCTGTGAAAAACATTTTCATTCAAGTGATGTGCTGGTGTTAGTTCATGTCAAAATGAAACCAGGCTTGTGTTCACACAGAGCGAACAAAGCCACTGTATTGACTCTTATCCATCATGGCTGTCATAGTTGAGTCATTCATCTAAAGGTATGGCCTCATCTGGCACTTTGACACTATGCTAACTGTACTGGCATCCATTCACTGGAGCGTGTTACAGCACATAGACGTCCGACCCCAGGGAGTAATCAGTCTTGATGCTAATGCTTGTGTGTGATGATGGATGTAATACCTCATGGACACACATTGTGATGGTCTTTTTTTCTCCTGCTTAGTTTTGACAGGGTGTTTCTGAGATGAGTAATAATGTTGCCTGAGTTATAATGTTTCCGTTTTTATATTTTATTACTTTGAGTATACTTGAGCTCTGAATTTGGACAGTGCAATAAAATGTGCCTGAGGCTGCACCTCTACAAGGGTTTATTAACCCTGAACACCAGTCTCCTCAGGGCTTGTCTCTTCTCTAGAGCATTAGATCACATCTGCTGCTGCATGGTGTAATACTGGGACGGTTACCACTTAATGAACGTGCCTAAGGGCAATTGTGGCGCACCCGCACATACACAAAATAATACTATACAGTCAGTCAGTTTTGTGTTTTCACTTTTGATGCTGTAAACAAAATATCCATTTACTTTGAGCTCTTCATTTCTTGCCACATGTAGTAAACATGTCTATATTTCACATTTGTGCTGTTCTGAAAATTAGATATATTTAATAATGATCAATATTGTAAACCTTATTTAGCAGATTAACTGTACTGCTTGTGGTATGTTATTTTGTTGTTATTTAGTTGGGCCTCAAGTGTCTCCGTTGAATGTGGGCTTTCATTGGGAAGTGTGAGGGCGTTTAAACACTATGCAGGACAGAGTAAACATCCAGAACAGTCACTCATGTTATTGTTCAGTTCTTTTTCTCAGGACGAGGCCCACCCACCGCACCACAGCTGGGACCGACTCCATTGTCCTCTCTCTCAAACACACTACCTCCAGGCTCCACACCATTCCAGCTGGGTACCTTTGGTCTCCTAGCAACCATCACCTTTAAATTTTCTGGCCTCTCGAGTTTGGATAGAGACTAACTGAAGCATTATTGATTATTTAAAGGGAAATTATGGAACTTTATATCTTGATTAAACAGCTTGTAATGCTAAATACGTTGTTGTGGGATAAGCTTTTTTCACCTCTTCCTTACCACTAAAACTAGCCTTGTGAATTGTCATCTCTGTCTGGGATCAGGTCATACCATTCCATATTTACCGACGCCAGGAGGTTATGTGATCGCCGGCGTTGGCGTGTGTGCGTGCGTGCGTGCGTGCGTGCGTGTCCACGTGCGTGCGTGTCCGCGTGCGTGTCTGTGATCAAGATAACTCAAAAACTACTGCACGGATTAGGATGAAGCTTTCAGGGATGGTCAGGACTTGTTTAAG
>JAVQKG010360617.1:0-11774 GCA_036025885.1 Hypseleotris bucephala | reverse complement strand
ATCAAAACATGTCACTGTCTCTATATGTTCTGATCAAACCTTATTACAGAGTGTCTTAACAACAGCAGAGCTTTAAAAGTGAGGAATCTTTTTATGGCAACAATTGTTGCCGCTGGGATTTAATGGGTTAATAAGCACTTTTGTTTATTTGATACAGAGTATGGTTTTTGTTGTTGTTTGTTTGTTTTATTTTATTGCACTATTCAAATTAGAGATGTCACATAAGTTACTGTGTTTTCAAGAGAGTAAAGACAAAAGTCTAAATAGTTGGCTTTGAAATAAATAAGATAATGGTTTTGATGTAAATCTTTTTAGTGATGAATTTTTCTTACTATTATCTTTGTCAGTTTTTATTGGCTAAATTTCTAATATTATATTTTTAAAGTATGTACTTTTGCAGTGCTATTTGTTGTTTTGTCTATCTAGTTATCCACTTATCTGTGGATAACTAGCAATAGTTGTTTTAAAAATCCTTTAGAGGTAAACTTTACCTAGACCTTGATCTGATCAGATCCATCTTGCGTGCAAAATTAGTTTGTGAACACAGAAGTCATGTCTGTTTGTGAAATTCACACATATTGTTGCATGGTTACAGATGAAACATACTTTGTCCAGTGTATCCGACCACTGTGTTTGACTCATAGAATGACTCATTCATTCCCAAACTTCTGTCCACAAAAGAGGTTCAGCTTCTACAGATGAACATGCAAGAGACACAGTTAACACTGTCTGTCAAAACACAACAGCTGGTCAGGCTGTACTACTGTATGTCCAGGTGATGAAAGCAAACAAACAGACATTAATAATTCATTAAGAGGCTTAGGTTGTATTGTTGCTCTTATCTTTTTAAGACAACTGTAAAGTAATAGTTTTGGGAAAGAAATTATTTTGTTTTCATCGATTTCCAGTTATTATTTTATTTTATTATGGGATGTAATGGCTTTGGATCTTTGTCCCCTAAGTCTAGGTCTGAGCATTTTATCATTGTAAAGTATTGTACAGGTTTTCTTTTGTTATGTAGGTGTATGTAATTAAAAATGATTATCAAGAAAAGGTGACTACAAAGCCACAGTAGTCACATATAACATTTAACGTAATATACTATGTATACTTGGATACTCTTGGAAAATACGAACCTTTTTAGTTTGATTCAATTCTATTGTAAGCCAGGCCGGCAGTAACAAAAACAATTTGCTTTATCTCTCAGTACCAGCTGACAAAGACATTCATTTTCCATTTAGAGCGTGACGTGGCTGTATCGTCTTTGGCCTGCTTTCTTCTTGTTCAGATTACTGAAGCATGGACTTTAATTACCAAACAGACTGATAAAATTTAGACCCAATAATAAGTTATGTACCAGATAATGTTTGTGAGCTTTTACAGTAATTCACATCAAAACACTACTGCGCAGTGCGCACTAATGCAACTGAAAGCTCTGTCTTTATAACCGGTTTGGGGACATCTACATGCCATTGTGCATGATTTAAGCATGCCCACACAAGCTCACCTGTATAGTGCTTATATGTTTGCTGCATGTTAGTCACATAAGGTGTGGCATCATGCTTGTATAAAACAGTGCTTCAACTGAACCTTTGAGAAGTCAATAAAGAAATGTATTTTTCTACTGTCTCCATGTACTTTAGGGTGTGCTCCAGTTTCCCTGGACCAGTGCTGGGACCTCCAGGATGAACTGGTCTGGACTGGAGAGTCTGCTGAGTGGGGTCAATAAGTACTCCACAGCGTTCGGCCGGATCTGGCTGTCCATGGTGTTTGTGTTCAGAGTCATGGTGTTCGTTGTGGCAGCTCAGAGAGTCTGGGGAGACGAGAACAAGGACTTTGTGTGCAACACTCGACAGGTGAGACTGACAGAGGTGGAAAAAGTACCAGAAAAAGACAAGCTGTTACTCTTACTATTCCCAACACAGCTACTGGTACAAATTGGGACAGATGTGGCTAAGGTGAGGAGTTACCCAGTGCTACTGATGGAAAGTTGGCAGCTCAACTCTCTCCAAACCAGTTCATTCATACTACTGTTGTGTCATTGGGCACGACAGTTCACCTTGCCAATGAGTGACAAATATTTTATGTTGATCAGAATGTAGTGATGTACCAATTCTGATAATGGATCAGATATTGGTGCCAATTCAGGCCTATAATCTGCATTGCTGAATGTGCCTGAGACAGGAGCTAATATACATGAATAAAAACAAAATAGAACCAGAAGATAGTCAATTATAGGTGATATATCTTAGGAACATGTAATAATAATTTTGTGAGTAGTCTACTTCTGTTCATATGGTTACTACTAAGCTAATCCTTCTAGTTGAATAAATACATTTTTATGTACATATTATTATTATTAATTTTTTATGCATTATTATTTTCTATCTCTTGTTTTCCAGCCTGGCTGCACCAATGTCTGCTACGACCACATCTTCCCGATCTCTCACATCCGCCTGTGGGCCTTGCAGCTGATCTTTGTCACTTGTCCATCGCTCATGGTCATTGCACATGTTAAATTCAGAGAAGGAAAGGATGAGAAGTACACAGCGGAGCACCACGGCTCTCACCTATACGCCAACCCAGGGAAGAAGAGAGGAGGACTGTGGTGGACCTATCTGCTCAGTCTGATCTTCAAGGCTGGATTTGACATGGCCTTTCTCTATATCCTCTACCGGATATACCATGGATATGACCTGCCCAGGTACTTTTGACACCTGAAGCTTTGGTAGGCATTTTATGGAGATTATGTAATTTTTGGAGAACATGTCAAAACATTTGACTACACAGTATTGTTTTACATTTCTTAAAAGCAGGTTTTACATTTTACATATTGACTTATTATGTCACAGACTGGTTCCTCTGCATATTTCAGTAAGTGAAAATGAAACAGAAAAGCTGTGTTTTGAAAAATACGGACAGATTTGAACTTTATTTTCCTTTTTTAATGTACTGGAGAAGTGAGTGACTGACATTTGAAACATTTCATCAGTCGTGCCATAAATTTCTTTTAGTGGTTTGTGTTGTTTTATACTTTAACCCCCTGTTGGTAAAATTGTGCCTATCCTGAGGTCTTCCCTTTCCCTTTGCTTCCCTTTCTAGACCAGAGTATGATTGTCAGAGGACCAAAACTGCCAGTACAATTTAAATCTGTGCCAGTGCTAAACATGGATAAAAAAACTATTTGATTGCATTAGAGCCATCAAACATATGCCAGTCTAAATAAGCCACCAGACAATTTGTGACCCTTGCAGGCAGTAGCTGAATCAGTTTCTGAATCAGCTTTATTGACTAAGTATCAATTAAGACTGCTGACATTTAATTTGATAGTGGGCAAAACATCAAGGGTGGGTATTGTAGATTGTTTTTCATGCCTGTTTAATCTGCTTTGAATGATTTGTTTCTCAGTTACCATTTCTATTATTTGGTTTGATCTTTTAGGCTCTCCAAGTGCACCCTGAACCCATGCCCAAACACAGTGGACTGCTTCATCAGCCGGCCCACAGAGAAGAAGATCTTCATGTTGTTTATGGTGGTGTCCAGTGCTGTGTGTATCTTCATGTGTATCTGTGAGATGTTTTATTTGGTCGGAAAACGCATCAGCAAACTACTCAAGATCCGGCATGACAACCAGAGGATACTGTTTGCAGAGCAGCACGAGCTCACTAACCTGGCCCTCCCGCGCTCCCAGTACAGAAGGACTGACCCGACAATGGACAGTCAGCTTAGCCTAAACAAGAGGGAGAAGATCCGAGAGGGCTGCACCACGACATCACTATAGGACGAATGCACTTTACAAGAAGCTCAAAGACTTATTCATGCTGGATCTTGTGTTGAACAAGAAGACTAAACATTCCTGCCTGCAAGACTTTTCCATGGAAAATACATTCGCTGGTATTTTATGTTTTATCTCAACTATAGCTATGTTTAGCTGAATACAGTTTGGACTATTTTGATATCAGGGATTGTGCTTTAATCTCAGCAGATGGATGG
Organism: Hypseleotris bucephala; assembly: GCA_036025885.1. Taxonomy (NCBI): domain Eukaryota; kingdom Metazoa; phylum Chordata; class Actinopteri; order Gobiiformes; family Eleotridae; genus Hypseleotris; species Hypseleotris bucephala. Next base: position 7,781 of record JAVQKG010360617.1, on the reverse strand, counting down.
TGCAGTTGAGGCAAGATTTATACCTCTGTCTGTGCTTTTCTGTAGTTGACTCTTTATTGTTATTTTGTACATAACAACACTAAGACACAGTGACACATTTATTGTTCACTGATCTATCTTCTGAAATAGGCCTACACAAATGGGACCAAGCTAGCAGAAGACGTGGTGGAATTGTTAAAATAAATAAATAAATACATAAATAAATAAATGCTAAAAGAAATGGAGACTGTATAATGTAGATTTTACAGTTGCTCTCTTTATCTGAGCAGTGAAGATTATAACTGATGTGAACTGATTCTCCAGATGCTGCCTCTTTACATTCAGACGGTTTTCAGTTTTTTAGGAAAAGAAAAAAAAAATATGATTGAATAGTTTTACATGAAAATTATGGAACAAGAAAAGTAATTCATAAAGAAGAGATTATATTGTTGTAATATACTGTAGTCTAGTTGATAATATAATGGCTGTTGTATTTAATACAAATGTAATACAAAAAGTTTAAAAACTAGTTCAACTTGTTAACCAGCCTCTTAGAGTGGCCACTAGGTGGGGGTGTTCGTTTGTTTAACAATTATTTTTTACAAGGTTGAGAATGTGCTTTATTTTACTATTTTCTTTTATTACCTCCAAAAAGATACTCTCAAGGAAGTAAACAGTAGGCCTACAGTGAGTTTAGACATGCGCGCCACAGATGTACCTTCCACAGAGTTTCCCCCGTGTCTTGAGAGCATAATAAATCCCTCACTTTTACGTGTTATTTTATTTTTAATAGTGGCATCTTATATTGCCTTTTTAGTAAACTGCTAGTTGCAGTGTAAACATATCATTTTAATGATCTATATATAACACATAATCCACCAGATGGCGACAAATACCAAGAAATTAACAGAGGCCTTAAAAGAATCCAATCACATGTGGCTTTATGGCCGAACCCATCTAATTAAATGAATGATTTAAGATATTTACCTTTAAGCTTATGTACAAAATTTTCTGCTTGCCGTTTTGCTTGTAGATGCACCATAACCTGTTGCAGTCAGTACCTATAAGAAATTCCACATATCCAAACGGAAATGCTGTTTGCCTGGAAGAGATTTATCATATTTTTTAAAATCTATTTTTTAAACGCCGGAGTGATTTTGAATAAGCTTCTGTTCTGTTGGTTAAATAGGTATATTTCATATCCTTAAATGTTAGACCATCTATAGGGATGGTTTTATGTGACACTACAGTGGTTTGTGGATAGTGTATATCAGATCACAAGACAACAGTCAGACAGAGGGGATCGAACATTTATTACCCTTATTAAAAGTTACAATAAAACCATTAACATCTTCAAACAATAGCAAAATAAAGAGAACCAAAAATATTGGCCAAACATATTTACAGAGACAGTTCGCAGATAAAAAGCTCACATTTTTGTACACAATCCCAACCCCTGCATCATAAACTCTGAAATGTGAACACTGCAATAGTCAAGAAGCTCGATGTGGTTTTAGCCAGAAAAAAAATGCACAAAGACATAGCTCTTTTCCAACTCCCCTCCTCCGTTTTTCTCTTTTCTATACATGACAAAATACTTGAAATTTGGGGGTAAAACATAGGAATGTAGAATTCTAAAAATTAATAAGATCATTTGAAAGGTTTATGTGTCCATATAACAGTCATTTCGAGTGAGATGGTCTGTCCCGCTCCATAAGAGTGACATATTTTGAAGATCTCAAAAAAAAGATGACAAAGAAAATAAAATGTTATAGGGCTGCCACGCTGTTAAAGGATGCTTCTCCATGAATTGGGAAAATAAGTCAGTATTCCTGATTTGCTCCACATCCAATCCATTACCTTTGCCACACGCCAGTCCCTGTGTGTACCATGAGGGGGCGACGCAAGCCGACACTTTCAACATGAGAGGGCCCGGTGAGATCCGCCTGTCAAAGAACTAATAAAAGGCAGTGAACTGGTGGTTGAATCAGCAAACGTGATAAATCCTTTTGTCTTCTTTTGTCGTTTTGTTTAGAACTTTAAGGACGTGGCACGAGTCTCTCATATATATATTTATATATTTAATCTTGGAAAATCAGTTCAGGTGCAGCAGTGTGCGGTCACTCTGCATTGGCCTCAGGCTCAGCTGCAGGTGTCGTTTCGGCGGGGGCCTCCTCGGCTGGAGCGGCCTCTGTGGGAGGGGCCTCCTCTGCAGGCTTGGCCTCTGCCTCAGGGGCTGCCTCAGCGGCCTCCTCTCCCTCTTTGGCCTCGGCGGCCGGCGTCTCCTCTTTGGTTTCTTTGGCCGTATGGCCGTTCTCCTCAGGCTTGTCTTCGGTCGTGGGGGAGGTGGCCTCCTCTTTGCCCTCCTCGCTGCCCTTCTTGCTCTTCTTCAGTGAGATGCCCTTGAACTTGAAGGAGTTTTTCAGAGAGAACTTCTTCTTCTTCTTGCCCTCTTTGGCAGCCTCCCCGTCGGCCTTGGCCTCTCCCTCAGCAGCAGGAGCAGGTTCGATGGCGTCCCCTGTCCCGGCCTCTCCTTCCTTGGCGGGCTCGGCTGTGCCGTTCCCATCGGCTGCAGCAGCATCCCCGTCAGGCTTAACTGTTACATCTCCATTAGTTTTCACATGGCCGTTCTCCTGTGGGGAATTTAAAAAAACTACATTAGTCGTGTGTTCAAACAATACAGCTAAAATAAACAACCTTTGAGCCACTACACAGATGGCTATCTACACAATACATTAAAGTGAAACCAAAAAGGGCCCAGCATGTGAACAATTTGCATTAGCCCATTTACTCTGATAGTTATTAATCCATGCTATGCAGAATAGGCGGTGTGCCCAGACAGCGGTTCAGAGTGAATCAACAGCTGTTCGCAGTGCTTTGGTCGCACACACGGGGGCAGTAGTGCCACGTCAGAGCGTCAACACAGTCACCAAGTTAGGAACAAAGGAATCCCCGAGAAACCTGGCTCCTGCTGCAGCTCTTCAGCCTCTGTCTGCTCTCAGTCCAGTCTGGACACAATAAACTGTGTCAGCAAATCCAAGGTCAATCTGAACTGATTATGATCACTCTTCAATCAAAGTGAATCTCAAGTCTCGAGCAAGTACATTTGTCAACGGTGACAGCAGTAACTATTCGCCACACAATAATCTCCACATGTCTACATCGCCAGTGGTAAATATATGGATCTCTACCATCTGAACGTGGTTATTTTAGCTGTATAAAGACTTACTGAGTTGGACTCAATCTGGTTTCAACTGGCGCCTGTTCGCGCTTTGTTTGCAACTCCAAAATGCGCCTCCAGCAGATCACATTTGCATCCTTTGCACCGTTTGCCCCGCATCTTTTGTTCGACGTGCAAACGAGTACGTGACTGAATATTGCCAACTCATGAGAGAAAACCTTCTCCAAACAAGCTTTACCATCAAAATGAATCGTCCTTGTGTTAGATTTACGAGTTTAATGTCGCCTTCGGGGGCATGAATTAACAAAGCGAAGCTGGTGTGGGCAGAGCGTGGCTACTCGACGGCTGTTTTGAGGGGTTGGCTGGCGTTCCACTTTTCGCAAAATATCATATTTTCAATCGCCTTCGACTAAACTCGTGTCTAAATGTTGACTTCGATCACACATAAGCAGCTAAACCCGTCTCGTGCTCCGTGGTGGCCCCTCTGGGTGGCACCATGCAGCATGCATGCAGTGGGCGGTGGGTGCCATGTGGCTGCCCGCTAAAGACTCATCAGGGCGGACAAACTCACCTGGCCGTTGGCTTTGGCAGCAGCAGGATCAGCGGCAGCTTTCCCCTCGACAGCTACTCCACCTCTGGACAACTGGGCTCCCATTTTCCTTTAGATTTGAGAACTAAAAACAAAAGTTAAAAACAAAAACCCCTCAAAAGAGTTTAGAGTTTTAAAAATCCAGGACTGGGTTGGATGAAGATGCCAGGAGGTGAAAATCCCACCGGTTCCTGGGTTTATTTGGAGAGTGAGAGCAGATCCCTTCTGTGTGTGTGGACCCCACGGCGGCTGAGCTCACATTAAAGGATGTCAGGGAGACTACTGTGAGTATTTCAACCGCGCCTCGAAATCGACCAGTGTCCCCTCCCAAAGGCGGGACCAGCGGCCCTCCACCAATCAGCGGCTGAGGCAGGACTGACTGTCTGCTAGTCAAGCTGATGCTCTAATCTCTAATGAACTACACTGGCTATGAGCATGGAGTTTGTACAGTAAGTTTCTGAAAAGTTTGTTTGCTTATTTTTGCCTATTGTTGATTTAGAAAAAAACACATTATTTATTTACAAACTGCTCATTTGCTTTAGGGTCTTAAGTGATCATACTCAAATTTATTTTGGTATGGCTCCCAAGTATGTTTTTTGCAGAAATAGTTCCTTTATTTACAACAGTATATTGCTTCAAAAATCAAAACCAAACAAGGATTAAAACAACAACTAGCCTACAGTTTGACTTAAATATGTATCAACTCAAAACACATTTTCATTCAAGGTTCTAATGGGAAAAAGAATGAGATTGTAATTTGTCCGTTTTTTTGTGATACACGTAGTGTTTGCTTATATTACAATAATAATAATTTTGCAATATATTATGTAGCCCTATTTTTCTAGTTAGTCTTATAGAATATAACACTAAAGTTATGCTTCTCTGTCCCGTTCCAAATGGGCTCTATTATTGTGACTGACAATCTCAGCTCTCTAGAAGTAAACTACGTAGTTACAAAACAGACAGCCTGCTTCACCTTTGGAGCTCTTCCGATGGCATTGGCACGGGCGCTGCTTTCTCACAGTCACTGACAGAGGGACAGTCAGCTCGTTGGCCCATCTCGAGCTCTCATGGCCCAGACAAATGAGTCCCACAGTTACAGGCACTGACACTACATTTTTTGGGAGGCTTGGATGTGAAGGGTTCTTCTTGTGATCCAATAGGGGGCAAGGGTCATTTCTTTTAAGCTTTGTTATGGACTGCTTCCAAAGTCATGGGACATATCTGTGTGACGACAGATAGTCCACTGTTAGACATGCATTTTTACATTTCAGCTGCCGTGGATGTAAACCGTAGCTCTTAGCTCTGGCAACTTTAACAAAATTATCCAGTCTTTCCCATTAAGACCTACCCCGGAGATGCCTTTTTTGTCTGCTTGTCATCTTTGTAAGATTTCTTCATTAAGTGGAATTTACGGTTTCCTTCAGATTAAAGTGGCCTTATCCTTATGAAGCATCTCTTTGTAAATCCATATGTCTCTTTAGCTGTCATTGTTCCCACCAACTGGATCAGGGCCGTCCCATTCGCGGATAGATGCACAAACATGTCATAGAGATGGTATGTGAGGCATGCATATACGCCACCCTGAAAATGATCTGCATCCATTCAGCGCAGTGGAATAGACCCCCAGGGGTTAAAAAGCTACACCCCCCACCCATCACTAACCAACCCCAGCCCTCCACACATTCCCCCAAAGTGACTCAAGAAAGCAGACAAGATGTTTGAATTAAGCCAACTTTAATAGGTATTCAACAGATAAGTAACACAAATAAATATGTAATTAGCCAGTTACACAGCGGCAAGTCAATATCTTTAGTCATGCAAAGATGTTCTAGACAAAAAATGGGTGGAAAAGTAATTTAAGTGATGTCTGTGTGTTTTTTATGACAGAAAAGCTATAGTAACCTAAATAATCTTAGTGACAGCTTTACAAGAATAAGAGCACATCAGGCCACTTTATTAGGTACAAAAGTGGTTTAGTAGTAGTTTTTTCCACGTAACTCATACACAGAGGAAATTTCAGTCTCATTCTGCAGTGGGATGCCTAACAGAGTTTAGCCCTTGGTTTAAAGTTAAGGTCTAAACATTAAGGTTGTCAAATTTCAAAGGGGTGTTTCTGGTTTGATCCGGACAAGAAAGGGCTGGTCTCTCAGCAGGGAATGAGTTCTGCTTATAGACTTCTGACCCGGTCTGACCTCAGGGGTTTGGAATGGATTTCACCAAACGTTGTCAGAGGATAGACTTTGAAATATTAATCAAATAAGTGGGATATTAGTGAAAGCGATAAACACTTGCTTTGATTTGGAGAAAGCAGTTCACTTCGATGTTGAGTTCTGGTGAAATGACTTATTGTCATGCTCATAAAACACTAATTAAATTGTCTTTGTGGAATTGTCATTTTGTCCATATGACTTTTATCAGATTATCGGGAATAATCTACTGCAGATCTTGGGCAATGAATGTGAGAGTGAAGGGTTGTCTATTAGTGTTTCATGTTTCGGCCCCACAACAAATTGGCTTTTTGTCAAGGTGTATCCTTAGATTCTAGGTCATCTGTAACCAGAATGACATTTTTGTGGCAAAACGTTTTGTTTCATGGTACAATCATGACATGCAATGCTACGTTTTTATAAAGGCTTAATGTTGATCGCTCATTTCATTTAACATTCATTACTTTATTACATTGTCCCATATGTCATCAACTTTTAACTCACACACTCATAACATGTCTGGGTTTCCCTGAGAAACTCGAGACCGTGGCTTGAGCACTTCCTTTGGCCACGACCTGTCTCCTCATTTCTGTCACATTCAAAACATGCTTCTTCTTCTTTAAACGCTTTCCTCAATGGCCCAATTTGTGCATTTGGGCTATTTTTCATGCCCTGACAGAGGATGAGCTCTCCAGTCCACCTCTCAAAGGCTTCATTGTCTATGTTTCAGCTACTATGTCCAACTGATGAGCATCACAAGTAGAGAAGAGAGATAGAAAAAGGCATGTCAGGATGTAGGCAGCAAAGGGAGGTGATCAGAAACATGTCGACTTTAGGGAGCGGGATAAGTTCCTCTTCTGACAATCACCTTGAACAGATTACGGAGCATTAGCGGCTTGTTGAATATGTGATTTCCCATGGTTCCATTTCGTCAGTAAATCATGCATACACAATAACAAAACAAGGGCACGGGTAAGAGAGCTTCCTGTGTGCTTTGCTCTCTTCTGGTTTCGTCGAGCCTAGGGGTAAAAACCTCAGCGGTGTATACAGTTACTTAATACAACCACAACTTAAAGAGATAAATGTAAATTAAAAACTGTGTGCAGTGATTGAGAATGGCCATACTGTATGTACTAGTAATTCACAATAGAACATAGACAACATACCAAGTGTGATATTTTACAAAATTTCAGCTCATTTGGAATTTCATGGCAGCAGCAAGTACAACAACAAAACGCTGCAAAAGGAAGTTTTAAGTTTATTTGCACTGTACTTCATATTTGGGATTGTACAAGATTTACTCATAATGTTAAGATCAAAACAAAGAGATATGTCAGAGGCACTAGCATTGCAGCATTGAACAGGGCTTGACCCATTCCCTTGGCGCAGTTTTATTTGTATATGCAAAACCTCCTATTTGAATTTGTGTTTGATTCAGTCTTGACATATAGCCTGGCTTACCAGACTCGTCCTCTGTCAATTCTATCCAGACGACTAGTCTGGAAATGCTGCCATAGCTAGCTGAAACGGGGCGGAGTTAACTAGCGCAAAATAAACCAATGACAGAAAGTGTGGAGGAGACGACATATGACATGTGACATATTTAGATCATTTTAAAAAGACGAGAGAGCCGTATTAAGCGTTCGCTCCGACCCAGCGCCATATTTGTTTATGTTTTTTTTTTATTTTATTTTTTTATCTTTATTGTTTTGGAGAAGAAACGGTGCGCAGCGCTGATTGGCCGGTAGAACTCACACAGGGGGAGGAGTCAGTGGAATGGCAGCATTTCCATGCCCTTTGCTTTCCATAAGAAAGCATTAGG
>JAVQKG010360517.1:0-14935 GCA_036025885.1 Hypseleotris bucephala | reverse complement strand
TTTTGAAAATCAAGATAGTTTTGAACTTATACCTACATAGAGGTGGTGTTGTTTTTCATATTTTACCTCTCACTGTTTAAATGTTCTATGAAGAGCCACACTGCCCCCTACTGGAGTGTTAAATTATTGTAAATATTGTTATTTAGCTATTACATACCATCATTTATAAGCTTGCTTTTTCAGTTATAGGTTCTAAAGTACAATGTATTATGCATTTAATATTTTCAGTTAAGGTTAAAGCATTATAAAATGATGTCATATTTTGAAATCTGTCTCCATCTGTTACAGAAGTGCCAGTTTCTCTCAGAGCATGCGACACAACAGTAATGTGTTCATGGGGAGTGACTCTGCCGTGCAGAAGCTGTCCCATGGTTTCTCCCACTGTCTGAATGGGATGGGGGGCCAGCTGCATGGTTTCTACAGCCTACCTAAACCAGGCAAACATCAGCTTCCAGTTCATGATGACTCCCCTCAAGAGGCATGTTATGTGTTACCTCGAGGATACAGCTCTGAGGCACCTCTTCACAGTAACTTCAGTGAGCCCGACCTGGAGAACGAGGAGGTGTACACTTTTCAAACACCATGTAACACTCTGGCCACTTTGCACGCCAACGATCGCCCCAATGACAACTACGACCTCCCCACTACGCCCGGGTCATTCTATCAGATCCCTCGGACATTTGATAAGAATCACAATGCCTTAACACCGTCCAGCTCTGAGTCGTCCTGTGCTCCTCCTCCCCGGCCCCCAAAACCCAGCCAGGGATCGGAGGGACCATGGGGCAGCCCGCAGTCAGTAGGAAGCCATAATGGAGATGTACCTTGTGCTGTGTCAGTCATTCCACGGAGGAACACTCTACCTGCTGTGGAGAACATCCGACTGCACCGAGGTATGACCTTCATCTCATTTTGATAATATCACGATTTCATTAAGCAAAATACTTTCCTTTATGTCTATTGTCTTGTGCTACTGTGGTGACTTTGCATTTCTCTTCCACTGTCCCTTGTTTTACTGATTTATTGGTCGCAGCTGAGCAGAAACAAAGAGGCCAGTTTGGCAGACTCTATTCTGTTGAGATGCTAATGAGATTCAACCTATACAAACTGCTGTGGCATGCTTTGTTCCAGGCAGATGAGCAATTAAAAATGCAGCCATAGACACGATGCTTAGCCTATTTGTGTGCAGTATTTTCTATTTGGCTGTGCTCATTTTCAGATCTTATATAGCTCAGGAGATGACCCCTGACACTTGTTAGTGAATTTGGAGGCAATTGACACACCTGTGCTGCAAAGACTAATTATGATTCAGTCAAGCATGTAATGAAAAGTCAATCACATGTTGTTTGTTTAATTAGGAACACAACTTACCTCAGTGAAATGCCAGGCCAGGTTTGCAGACATTATAACTATCTCAGTTCAGTAATACACCTTTTGACTCTGACTGCCTAGTTTTGACAGGATGCTAAATGCTAATGTGTGTATATATTTGCTATTTTACAGGTTCCTCCTTTGAAACGAATAGCCATTATCGTCAAACACATTTCAATAACTCTGGCCAATCTGCAGAGTCTGTCCTACCTACTAGCTCTTACCTTGTGAGTATGTTTCCTCAATAGAATATCTGAGGTAATGAGTCTAAGAAAAGTATAAAATCCATTCTATTTTACAGTAAACAAGTTTATGTTGTTAGACCCACTAAAATGTTCACAAGACCCACTAAAATGTTCACAAGCCTCACAAATGAAAGTCATAATATAAAACAGGGCTAAACCAAATATAAACAAGCTATAAACTGTGTCTAAACCAGGACTGAATCATAGTTAAACCAGGGCTAAGGCTTGTGTACACAATTAAATCAGAAAATTGAGTAAACTAACTAAACTAGCTAAATCTACAACTAAACCAGCATTTTATAATATGTATACATAGAAAGCACTCGGACAGCACAGACCTCCGCTAAGGCAGCGGTTTAAAAATAAAATTGATTGACATTACTCCCAAATTTGAATCAGTTGTTCCTTGTGTCATTCCTAACCTTAATTTAATCCAAATCCTTTCAGTAGTTTTTAAGTAAAGTCACTAATAGACTGACAGACAGATGAAGAATGCTACTGAAAACATTACCTCCTTGGCAAAGACGATTAGGTCCAAGCAAGCTCTACATTGTAAATATCTCATCTTATACTGCATACACAAAATGTCCTTTCCTGGTTACAATTGTAAAAACAATACAGTGAAGGTGGACATGTAGACATCTTAATTTTCATGATAATGACATTTTTGATTTTCAGTTTGGAAAAATGTATTAAGTCAATCAATAAGATACATTTGATTTTTGACTTAGTTTTTTTTCCCTTGACAGAGAACCAAAGCTCCTCTGACCCGTTCAGACAGTGGTAACTCAGATGATAACTACGTTCCTATGAATCCTGGCTCCTCTCCTCTCAGCGCTGCTCAGGCCGACAGTCCTAAGAATATTTACATTCCCATGAGCCCTGGACCCCATCACTTTGATTTCCCAGGATTCTCTGCAACGTTACCTGCTCGAAAAGGCAGCAGCACCTCACTGTGTCAAAGACCGGGTCGCCTTAGTGATGTCACTCCACCACCCATCAACCGCAACCTCAAACCAAATAGAAAATGTGAGTTTTACACAAGTGCAAATTTACCCATATTTTTATCTGTAATTTTTCTAAATCCCAAGGTGTGATTATGTAAAACCAATAAGCTAAAATATATAGTCATAGTATTAAATGAAGTGCTAAACTGGAGCAAAACAAAACAGTAATAACAACAAAGTGAATGTTGTATTTTAAAACCTATATATCGTTTTGTTATTAATATTACAGTATATCGGAGATTAATTTTATAGATTTTATAAATTTGTTATTCAGTTACCAGGCCTACATTATACATTTGTACGACATTGTCCTTGGCTGCTTTTGACAATGGCACATTTCTAAAGTTTTATGTTACTTTCAAACAGCAAAGCCGACACCTCTGGATTTAAGGAACAATGGGATTATTGACGAGCTGCCATTTAAGAGTCCAGGCTCCATCTCTTGGACACGGCCCATGTGAGTCTAATATATCACAGTCACTGGAGGTTACCCGAGGCCACCGACACACCACATACTTGATGGTACAGATTGTCCTGTATTTGTTTTCCCTTTAATTGACATTGTAAACCGTGCTTTTTGTCAGGCCTTCTATGAACTCCATGTCCTCACAGCATTGTCGGCCCATCTCCACACAAAGTATCACCAGCACGGACTCGGCGGACAGCGAGGAGAATTATGTAGCTATGGTGAGTGGCTGTAGCTGCAGGCCAGATCTAGAGCACACTGTGTTCTTTGTTGTAATGATTCACTTCAATGCATGCTAAGCTCACTCACTGCTTGTGCTGGCCGTATTAGCAGAACCCAGCGTCTACCTCCCCGGCCGTGAGTGGTACCAGCAGCCCGGCCCCCAGACAGTGTGGCAACGTGGACTACCTGGCACTAGACTTCCAGCCCGGATCACCCAGCCCTCACAGAAAAGTAAAATCATCTGTAATTTTTACTGAGTCCAAGAATCTCTTTTTACTTGCATGTAGTATCAACATAACATATCGACATGTTTGGTTTAGGTTTTTGATGTGTTGTGTAATTAGTAGTTTATGTCCTAAGTCAGATTGTTGCTGAATTGTTGCTGTTAAAATGATATGGTGTGTTTGGTGGTGGTTGAAGAGTCCATAGGCATGGTATGGCTGCCACATCTCTTTCAGTTTGCCCTAGGGCAGTTGTGGATTCACATGTAGCTTACCACTACCAGTGTGTGACTGTAGAGTTAATTAATAATGCACCAGTAATGTAATGTAAACCAGAGTGAATTAATGTTATCATAGTTAAAATGCTATAAAACTAAATACTATTTGAACGTACTATGTTATTTATTTTTAATGCATTCCTTTTTATAAAGCATTTGATACTCTACTCTACCTAGTTACTTTTTGTAGAGACCTGAAATTCACACATTTTCCTTCCCACAGCCGTCCACATCCTCAGTGACCTCAGATGAGAAGGTGGACTATGTACAGGTGGATAAGGAGAAGACCCAGGCCTTGCAGAGCACTATGCAGGAATGGACCGATGTGCGCCAGTCTACTGAACCCACCAAGGGGGTCAAGTCTTGACAATAATGTGTAAAAATGATATATACAAAATATAACTTCACTCTGAAATCTAGCAACTCTGACCATGAACTGTTCTGTTGGCTTTTTCTGTTAATTTTATTTAATTACCTGGAGAAAAAGCCATAATCTAGCCTCTGTTTCCTAAAATGAGAATTATTGTAGGTGGCTGCTGCATGCTAAGCCGAATATCAGGCCGAACATATGCCCAGCCAAACACCTACAGCCTTCATGCAAATGTAGAAACATTTTGCAACCTGTATGAAATTCTAATCCATTGGTCTGTCCTTTAGGAAAATAGTGATTGTGAATCTTAATCAAAGCTGCTCCATGACCCACATTTAGTTTTGCTTCTAATGAGTTATTTCTCTGTCTCAAAACCTTTACTGATTCTGTAAGCCACCTGATCGATAGCCATAAAAATCCTGTAAGAGGACCCTCACTAGTGAGATGCACTCTAATTCTGGCATTGACTGTCCTTTCACTTCAATATGTCTTTTAAGCCCTGCAGAAGAAGTGAAGAAGATTTTCTCTGCAGGCAGTTCTTTCATTTTAGTTGTGGATGTCTGGTTAAAGACGTCTACAACCCACCAACTATATTTGTCGAAGGCTTATTTAAAATTTATTGCTATTTGTACCTGTATAGACAAGTATCTTGTTTAGGTGACATCAGTGGTTACTTTCCCACTTTGGGTACCAAAGTAGTTCTGTCTTCCTTCCTTTTTTCTGCCTTGTGGAAATGTGGAAGATTTATGTTTTTTCAACAATCACACATTCTCAGATTAAATCTGGTCTCATCTGGACACCTCACACACTATGAGCTGTTTTTTCTGTAAAATAACATTTTGGCATGAGGCCAAACATAACTGGTGCATCTTGTTGACTGTTTTGATGCTCCATTAAAAGTGCACTACTGTAGCCGAATGATGTATTTTAGTTGCAAAAGCGACCTGCCATAATGAAGACATGCTTGTGATGGATTTTCTTAACTTTTTGTATTATTGTTAAATTGCCTTATAATTGATTTCACTTCAATGTGTGCATTTCAAGAGGGGCTGAGATTAACTCCTTTATATAAAAAGGAGGTTTTGGTAAAGTGAAGAACCAGTTTGTAGTTTTCAGAAGTCCAATGTTTCATTGTGGCTGGAACCACTTATGGAATCTAATGAGGCCATTCAATGTGCAAAAGTATTTTTTAATAATTTCTGCAGGTTTTCATAGGAAGTGTTTTGCTATGTTTATTTTATTTTATTTTTTAAATCATTTTTACATACACCTGAATGGTATTTTTACAGAAAGCAGTGAAGCTTAAGTTAAGATTGTCTTTCTTTTTATCCCAGATTGTTGTGATAAGTTGAGGAGGTTGGCATTGTTGAGTTGCACTGGTATAGCCCCTTCTCCAGATGAACTGTGATGAAAACATTGTGGAAAGACTGACACAACCTTTACTGTCACTCTTTGAAATTAAATGGATGTGTACTTTAATATATGGAGAGCCAAACCGTATGTGTTGTTCTAGTTGTGAAAAGTAGTGAAAGGTCTACTATATTGTCATTGGGCTGATGTACTGTATAGATCATTTTTAACCACTATTATGCTACTACTGTAAAGCATTTGTCGATTGCGTGTGTATTAATTTAATAATTTATTGTGTGGTTTGCAATTGATATTGTAAAAAATGTAATAAATAAATAAAATGTCAAGGAAATCTTCTCTACTAACAATGATGTATGCAAAAAGTCATTATTTTGTGAAGCAATATGACAAATGATGCCAGTGTGATGATGGTCATGTGGTACATTCCATTTGGGATGCACAAGAATGCCAGACTGTCATTCCTGTATTTGCATAAATGTGGACAAACAATAAATCAAGAACCCTTGCTGGTCTCCTTCCATGACACCATGCGTGGTTTCTATGACTTTGTCACCCTCTGTTGAAATTAAAGAGCAGCTGCATCGAAAAGCAATTCTTAGCCAAATTACAGCAATACTATTCAGTAATTTAGATGCTATTTCTGCTTCTTGGTCTTAGATAAATATAAAGATAACCGTATATCTATTTATGCACAAACGGAAGTTAGTTACTCACTAAAAAACAAATAAATAAAAAGTGAGGCCTATAATAGCTCCCCAAACCTGATCTCATGTTAATTATTCTGTCTGCTCGGATTATCATGAAAATACAGAAAGCTGAGTGCAATGATGTACCACATCATCAAATGTACCACTGATCAAATGCTGTGAAGAGCCAGTCTGTCGAGTCTTTGAAAGATGTAGGTCTATCCACGTTACATTGCGTAAACTGATGAAGACATAATTGTTACTGCACATTTTTAAGTAGCCGACCCTGTGCAGTTTTTATCGTGCACCACCAGAGAGCGCCCTTGCTCTCCGCTGCTTCCACATGATGCCTGCTGTCAGAGGAGGAATGTTCATACAATGAGCCTCTGTATACAGTCGCTATTGCCTCGGTGCACCACACGGACAAACGATTGTCAATGGACTATTAGAGAAGCTCAATCGGTATATGCAACGAGCATTACATCTGCTTGGCTCGTCACTTTATAAGTCGACTCTTTGATCACAATGGGAAGAAAGCCACAACACAAAAGGACCAATATTTACATAAAACCGTAAGTCTCAAAGTTTAGTGTATTAGTGCAATGAAGATTGAGCTATTTGTATCACTAGTCTTTCAGGGAAATGCGTAGTGGATGCTCTCTTGAGTCGTGTCAGGAGCAGAAGTGCGCGAACATGTGCCAGTGGTCTTGAAAGTGAAGTTGTGCGTGCAATGCGTTTGAATTATCCAGGGCATTCTTAGTGAATCCGGTCTGTTGTATGAGGAGGTCAGGCAGTCTATAGAAGGCATACTAGAAACGATATTGAGCTGTAAAGCACTCAACTGTCAGCGCTTTCATATTTTTTAACCTGGAACTTTTGCGTTGATGTAGATTCTAAATTGCGCACACGTTTGTTTTAGATATCTAGCTTGAGAAGACTATTGACAAACATTATATTGTGCATAATTACGCGTTTGGTTTTCTCACATGGGACCATAGTTGAGCGCATACGTGGACCTCTTAAACACTGCTCCGGTGGGCATGGGAGAAGCGACCCCAGCTCAGTCAGCCGCGGGGCCATTCGCACCCACGTTAGGTATGGGACTGGGGTCCGCACCGGTGGTCGCTGCCAGGGGCTCCGCAGTGCCACAGCTTCACAATGCCATCGTGGAGCGTCTGCGCGCCCGGATTGAACTGTGCAGAAGACACCACTCAACTTGTGAGAACCGGTACCAAAGGGGCCAGGCTGAGAGCTCGGACCGGGAACACGAGAATACTCTTCACCTGCTCAACATCGTCCACCAAGGACCTGGCAACCGTAAAGCAAAGGGCAGGGGATCGAACCAGCAGCCACCTCCCGAATACAACAGAGCCACGGCGGAGCAGAAAGGCAGTGAGGGCGAACATAAGGTCTCCACGCGTATAGCGGTGAGTTTTTATTCAAGATGCTTGTTGAGTAACATACCCCACTGCAATAATAACTACCACTAATGGCGCCTTCACACACACATCCTCAAACATTACCAGAGAAACATTATAGTTTCAAATTTCACCCAGAAAACATTCCCACATCACCCCTGGGAAATTGGCACTACTTTTCAATTTGAATAAGGTCAAGCTGTTATCACTGATTCCATAATGACAAAAAGTCAAGCTGGATTCTCTACAATAATAATCATCTTGCATTTTATTTAGAAAGACTCTACATTTGGTCTGCTCTCTTCATTTCATACATTTTCTTCCCTAAAAACCTGTATTAATTTTGACCTATATGTTTCCAACCTCTAGAGGTCCAGTGCAGTTCTTTGGGGGATTTCCAACTTTATGGTCACATACTATCAGAGACTCTGTTTATTCACCACCTCAATGTTTAGTGTTTAGTCACACCAGCATTAAGCCGCATTAAACAATTTAATCCCATGTTTTACAGCAGTTATGGTTTAGGCCTTTGTTTTTATATATCAGTCACATTACTATTGTGCTGAATATAGGATCCCAGATGTTGATAATTTTCCTTCACAATCTCTTTTCATATCATTGAAGCACACAGTAATGTTTTGAGTGTCTTGTGTGCCAATATTTCTATAGTGCACCTGGTTCTGGCAGAACAATGTCTTGTTCAATATTTATTTATTTAATAGGGACAGTACACATTAATGATACAATGATATGATGATTACATGATAAGATACCATAGAAACGAACAATTGATCACAATAAAAACGCATTACAACACAGTATACTGAGAAGTTAAGCCAATGGTTACAAGACTGGTTTGCTTTCAACTGCCTGAGATGAAAAATTGTAGTTATATCTTCTGCAGACACATTTGTTTTCTAACACATGACACTGTATTATAATTGACTGTACTTAAAAGACACTAAATGAATAATACTTAACAACCATGTGAATGCCACTGTTAAGCGCTCTGCCAGTGAGATTTAATTTAGTTGTTTTCTTTCATCGAGTAGAAAGAGGTTTAACGTCTGCTCTATATCATCTCTGTCTGTGCTGTGGATTTATCGGAGATGCTGGATGGAAAAATAAACAGTTTCATATTTTTTCCACTGATGCCATAAAAGGGCAGTGATGATTTGTCAGCTTGTTTGTTGTCATCAGAGGAAATATGCACCAAGTGACCTCCGCTACATGACATGCCACTATATTAGCTTTTAGTCTCATTAGTAGCATAGATGTACAATAGCCTAGGAGTTTTATTACAGTGTTACCATTTACTTTTGGGCAGTGGAGAAAATATCCAGGTACTTACTAGTGATCTTAAATTGGGACTAACCATGATCTAAGGAGTAGAATTGTGATTAATTAAGAAACATTTCTTCTACAAATCTGGAAAAAAATGGACTATAGTCCTGTTATCCAGTATTATGTATTAAGTAGAAGTCAAATAGGCTATATGTCATAATTATTTTTTAAGGACTAAAGTAAAACTCGACTTGAGTGGGTCAAAGTGGTGTCTCACAAACTTTGATTTGATGTTGCTGTAATAGCCAAGGTAGGATTCCCAAGAGGAGCTGATGTACCACCGGTGTTACCCACACCATAACATGTGAACCTTTGTTTTTTTGTTTTGTTTTTTTGTTTTACAATATTTTAGGTTAGACAGCATGTTTAAATCCCTAATGTGACAAACAGCGAGTGTCTAAAAGAGGTCAGTAAACACCATTATCATCATTATTACTATGGTCTATGGTGGTTTCATTTTCAGTAAGACGCTCCACATAAAACTGATGAGCACAGCAAGACACTGAGGAGAAAATGAAGTTTGAGCAAACATGTTTATCAGGCCTGAGGTTAATGCTTTTCACAACTCGACTTGATTGGATACAAGACAAAAGCCAACCCTTTGCAGAAATCCCCCTTGTTACATGCAAAACTGCTATCCAGTCTTTACACTGTAGCCCAAGTTAATTTATTCAAGAATGATTTAACTGCACAATAACTCTTACCCAAAATGCCTAATGTGTGGGTGTTCATTAATAATTATAATCTCTAGGCTCAAAGAAGTGGAAAATGTTTCTGGGGTGCAGCCGGAGTTCACCATACCACATTCTTGTGCATTAAAAACTCACAAGTGGTTTACAATGGCCACATCTGTGTGTGTTATTGACTGTTCACATTGGAATTTGCGATGGAAATGTACACCAAGGCAGGGGCAAACAACACAATGGGTTATGAGTGACTGGGAGTGCAGCATGCAGTACTTAACAACGGTCTTCATTCAGGGTAGATTAACAAAGGATATTCTTTTAGATGAAATTGGAGAAATGGGAAAGAACATGGATAGGCTGAGTCCGTGTTTATCCAGCAAATCTCAAAATTGTCTTCTGAGGCAATGAATTAAAATAAGTATGAATCAGGACTACAACCATGTCTAAAACCAAGCATAAATGGGTTTTATGCAAGAAATAAAACAAAGAAGAAAGGTTTAAAGACCCAAACCAAAACACTACTAAAATAACACTAAATTGGGCCTAAACTGTAGTGGTCCAAAAGACCAATGTCCAGGGCATGATTGGAAACAAAACTCATTTAAAATTATTGTGAATGCCCTCTACATCAGCAAAAGCCCTAGAGTATCACTAGAAAGCCTGTACCGTCAATGGTAGCCTTTCCACAGTTTGAGAACCACTACATTACATCATTGGATACACAGTAATTGTATCTTCATTTCTCCTATTTTTCCCTTCTTACCTGGTTTTAAAATGGTAGAAACCCCAAACTAGGTCAGAGCTCCCAAAAATGTATTACACTGTAAAGACATTCAATTTCATCAGATCAGAATGAGGCAGCCATCTTATTTTATCTGTCAACAATACACGAGTGAGACTATAAAAAAGCTTAACAAACAGTTATGTGGCTCTGCTGCATTGAGCATCCCCTGTACTGTCATGCCCTATTATCATGCATATAACAAATAGCCCACTAAGCACCTTCTTGAAAGATGCACTGGCCGTGAAACAGAGGGAAGCACAAGTCGCCCATATAAATGTTTAGAGCGACTGGATACAGTTCCTGCCTGTGTTTACTTTAAGTCAAACAAGCCTTGAAACATCAGTAAGACAGAGATGTCTGTTGATTAAGTGTGCTTCAGTACAGGGACAAAGGATGCATAATATATTACAATTGCTAAATATATAGCAATAATGTTATGGTGTTTCATTTGAGAAAGATTTACATTGTTAAAATGTTTAGTTGGTCAAAATTCAAATTCTGGAAAGCAAAAGTTGCTCAAAATCAATCCTACATTTAGAATTAAAATTTAGTTGCAGTTTTGACCAGTGAGTACAGAGTGTCCTAATTTATTACACAATTGTATATCATACAACCCTTCTGCTGTGACTGCTGTGTTCTTGGGAACCATGGGCTTAATTCATTGAAAAAGTGCACTGTATGCAGATATGTTTGCTCACAATGTTTATCCAATGCTCACTCTTTGTCTCCCAATCACTTCCTAGTTCTATTTTAAGTCATTGTCATTGTTAGCATGGCACAAAGTGGAATAGTGAACTCTACGCTCAGTGATTGAGTGTTTATTGCTCCTGCATTTTGGCTACAAAGTTTAGTCCAATGGTTGTTCAACTAGTATTCAACCTCTGTGGTTGAGTGGAATCTGTATGTCCTCCCTGTGTTACTGTGGGGTTTCCACTATATGGTTTTCTCTTAACATCAAACACATGTCAGGAAAATTGGTGCTGTCCATTAACTCTTGACCCCTGATGAGAAATAAAGCAGAAAAATATCAAATTCCATTTCTTTTGTGCTACCTTTATCTGACCCAAAAGCTCTTCACTTAATATTTTTAACCCAGTACAAGCTGCCCACCATCAAGATCTGCAGTGTTTATTTTTGTGGGAAGCTTTGTCATTGGGATTTAACATTTACTGCCTTAAGACCCTTTTACAAAGAAACTGCTTATGCTGCTTTTTATTGACAGTTCACCTCAGCTGTAAAGCTGAAGTGATTAAAGTTGTCTTATTATGTAGATTGTGGAAGTGAGATGATTCAAACCAGTACTTTGATTACAAAGACAGATAGATCTGCATATGATGTAGTTAAGCCATCTGCTAATCTTCTACCTCTAACACTCTTTCTAGGATATACAGGACTTAATTCATTTTAGTACACACTGCATTTTCTACATTCATTTGTTTTTTACAGCTGCTTTACGGTGATTATGAGCATGTATGATTTTAGAAGTAGTATAGAGCTTACAGTCTACTGCTACAATCAAAAGGAAATGTTTAACACGTTTTTGGTCACAAACTCACTCTGCAAATTTTAGCTTCGCATGTCTTGACATTTCCCAGATGAGATTTAGAGTCCATTCCCTTTCATTAAATTCATTTGCAACTTGTAAACAACAACAACGTATGAATTATCTAGTGTCCATGCATTATAAATCAGTTTTTCTAGCAAACAATTTAGTAAAAGTGTTTCCCCTATATCTATGGGGGGTGGGGGTTCAAAATTTTAACATCGAATTTGATTGTTACACAGAAAATTAAATAATGTGCTCTGACTTTCGATGAACTACTGTAGATCTATAACATAGATATACAAATATAATGTATTAATCTGCTGAGCCTCGTTATTGTCCTGAGTAGTTTTAATTTGACCAGTCTGGGCAAAAAGTGTTGTATTTTTCCATGTTGCCTCCTGTCTGTTGATATCTGCTGAGCTCCAGAAACATCTCACTTCCTGTGTGTGTTTTAGAAGATTTACCAAAAAAAGATGAACAGATGTACAGTTAAAGCTTGTGGGAGTTAGGTAAAGCTGCTTATTTTATGATAATGAACTGCTACTTTTTTGAAAATTGAAATGACTTCACAAAGTACCACCCACGTCTGTTGCAGTATATAGAGGGCACACTTGGGGGTACCTAATACAGTTACTGGCCACTTTATTAGGAACACTCTGTACAACAAGGCATTTTTACCACAACTACTGGCTCTCATTGGATATTTTCTATTTCTCTAACCATTCTTTGTAAACCCTAGAGATGATAGTGTGTGGAAAAAACAGTTGATCAGCTGTTTTTTTAATATTCAGACCAGTCACTTTTGAAGTCACTTAAATCCCCATGTGTTCTTAGTTAGACTTCTGCAGAGTTATCCTTAACATGTCTCAAGACCAAATGCATTGTGTTGCTTCCAATTTGTTGATTAAATATTCACACTATTAAGCAGTTTAACAGGTATACCTAATAATGTGGCCAGTGAGTTTATTTTTTATAATATAACATCAAGAAAGCAGTGTTAACATTACAAGTAGCTTGAGCCATTGTCTTGTCGACTTAGAAATACTGTTCTATGAATCTAGGCCATCCGTACCTGGGCACATTTGCATTCCTTTCTGCTGAAATATGCACTCACTCCTTTTCTTTTTTTTTTTATTAATTTTTTTAACAACTTGTGTGCTGCCAAAAAATCACACATGCACACATCATGCACACAAAACAAAGAGTGGCATCAAAAAAAAGGAAAAAGGGAAGTTTCCGACAACACCCAGCTGAGCAATGACAATATGTGTCAAAATCAAAGACTGTCATAGATCATCTCTTCTACTGTATCTCCTGGTGTCTTAAGAAAAAGCCCTGTCCTGCCTCCCACCCACCGTACACACACACACACATACACACGCACACACAACACACCTCACAGCAAACCCACTATGGCACACACACCTCATGTTTTATTCAGTAGCCTTTGGGAATGCTGGTTGTGTCTTTGAAGGGAGGAAACCATGTAGTCGGCACATCCCTTCTGTGTCTTCAAGGCCTGATTCCAGTTACGTTCAGATGTTCAGATGAGTGCTGGCCACTGAATGTACAGGTGGGCTAGGTTAGATCCACAGCTGTAATAGGAGAAAGAGCCTGGTCTTTCATAAATTTCAATCATCAATGTCAGACTGTTGCCTTTCTGGACACAATAGGTGTCCGTAATACTGAATGGAAGATGTGCCAATGTCACGAGAGGTAATGGCTCAGGGTGTACAGCAAGTACATTAATCAAAAGGTTAGCAGTAGGATCCCTGCTTCATATTGCCTTTTTGTTTGTCAGTCTGCCCCAGGTCAGCTGTGGCTTCAGAGGTTGTTTACCACCACCTGTGTGTAGTTTATAAATATTGTTTTGACATGTAGCATGAGCATTTCAGGAAAGGATTTGGAAAGCTCAATAAAATTGAAATATATTATTATCCTAAATAAATAATATTTTTAATAGATTATAATTGAAACAGTACTCATCAATGTGTTGAACTTAAAAAAAAAGTTATTCAATCCAGCCAAGGGAAGTCACAGGCTCTTGCCTGAGATACCTTCACCTAATCAATATGCAAACTGCTGCATAGCATTATTATATTTCACTCATTTAAAACACTTAAATTCCCAATGGTTTAAATTAGAGAGTCTACAGTCCATTTGATGTTAATTACTAATGTGTTCATGCATCAGCTCCTAAACCCTTAATGAGACATGCCTTGTTAGTTTGTGCCAATCACAAAGTAAAATGCTGATGTTTATGTGTGTCTATATCGTCAGAGGGGCTTTGTAGAGAGTGCTCACGCTTGAGGTTTGTCGAGTTTTTCCTGCTCGACTTGACTGCAGACAGTGAAGGGGATGAGGGGTGTGGATAGTGGCTCACAAGTGCTTCACTACTCACTGCTGAAACTAGAATCCTGTGGGAACAAGCACAACTTCAAAGCTACACAAATTGATTCATAAAGTAGTGTGTTTTCTGTGAACTAATTGTCTAAGACGTGACAAAAAACTGTGCAAGTAGTTTCCCCAATTACTCTGTGAACAATTGACACTTGATAAATTAATTTGTTTGAAGCAACTGTGGTCCCAAAATTTGACAATGCTCAGTTAGTTTCAGAGCTGATATGATTTTTTGGAACCATAAAGATACTCTGTGATATTTAGCCATTCTTAAAAATCCAGAAAACTAAAGCCCTAGAGTGTCAAGCCAACTTAGACTTACAGGTGGTTCATTCAATCCCCTTCAAATATTACTCAGAAAAGTCCCTCCTGGAGTCATCCCTTATTGAAAATGTGAACAAAATCTTTTTTTCATTCATCTTCTACCGCTTATCCGGAGCCGGGTCGCGGAGGCAGTAGTCTTAGCAGAGATACCCAGCCTTCGACCACCACCCGATCCACATTGCACCGCCCCCCTACGGCT
>JAVQKG010360500.1:0-11348 GCA_036025885.1 Hypseleotris bucephala | reverse complement strand
TCCATTAACCTAAACTCTATAACCCTGAGTCTGATGAAATGTGAAAAGTTAGTAAAAAGAAATCAAACACACACATTTACAGAATTTCGTTTATTATTTTTACAGTGCAATTACACCACAGGTTTATAGGTGCTTTTCAAGTGCTAATTGTATTCTTCCTATTTTTTACTTTTAATTCCTTGCCATTTTTTTGTTGGTGGATTACAATATGCCATTACAGACAATACATGCAGTATACATATTGACTCAAGAGGATTTTTGTTAAAAAATTGGAATGATGTTTTCTTTAGCCTGACACTTATTTTACCCAAAAGTGGTGTTGTTCCAGGCCACGTTGGCAGCATCCATGTCTACAAAGTTAACGTAAATCCTAAGAGAAACAGACAGGAAATGCTTTAATATGTTAAGCATTACACTGAAGCATGAAAAAGTCAGTATAATAGCAACAACAGCTGTCAGTTATCTAAATATACATCACTTACCAACACTGTGTATTGGGTAAAAGTGTAATTACAAATCTGTACTTTTGTATTTTGGGATTATTACCTTTCAGGTGAGATGCCCAGGTGTTTGTTGATCAGCCCACATAGAAGTTTGGAATACTGCTTGTTGTGAGCACCACTGATTTTTCCAATGCTGTGAAGTGAGCAGAGGGCACAAGGATCTCCTTTGCCTCCAAACATCATAATTTGGTCAGAGTTGACTTGGACAGCAATGTACTGAAATATAAAACAATGATTGGTAATGAAACTGTACAGAATATTGATACCCAAGAATATTTTAGTGTACATAATTGTGATCACAACTTCAACTGTCACATTCCCCCCTTTTCTACCATACCTATCAGTTTGACGAGTTATAACACTGGGTTTGCATAAGGTCTGTTTGCATCATCTTGTGTAACTGATATGACAGCGCTATTATAGGAAATGTAAGCATTGCGCAGAATCAAACATTGTATTATTGAAATAAAAGGTATTGTATTTTTTACACAAACGAGAGCTGTGTGTAGTACTTTATGGAGTAGGCTAATAGAAATAGTAAAAAATTGTCCCTACCTGTGCAGGTTTTCCCATGGCTTTAGCCAGCTCATCAGTTGCTTCAGACAGCAGTGCAGCTGGCACATCACTTTTAGCTACATTAGTATTGACAACGAACATCGGCATGATTACTGTTTTTGAGAGTCTATTTAAAGATAATTCTTTAGTTTTTCAAAGAGAGCGCATTGACACCGATACCGGGGATATCTCCTTCTGTATGAGTAGATTAGACAAAACGAAGACTCATTACTGCCCCCCTATGTTTCTCCATGGCAGTAAATGGTAAATCAGTCATACACAAAAACAAACAAACCTAATAAATAATTTATTATAAGGGTTTGGCGTAGTTTATCGGGATTTGGGAAATGTTTTATATGATTTAGTGTGCTCTGTAAAAAGTTCACAGTCTGAATTTAGAATAAATCCAGTCATAGCCACTTCTAAAAACACTAATGGGAGTCAAACACGTATACTTTCCACAAATGCGTGAAAGGGTTAAAATCCTACTTTTCTGGTGAAATCCACAAAGTGCGTATACTGGGCATGCGCACTGTTCTCAAGCATCGTTAGTCAGAGCCGTCAGAGCTGAAGGAGGCGAGAAGCAAAATAGTAGAGGCTTTGAGAGAGAGCGCAGAAGTTTCATTTCTAGATCGGTCTGTGCGTCTATAAACAACCAACAAGCTGATTTCTGAGTCGCATATCAATTACCGATCGATATTATTTGTGTGATTCTCCATTTGATCTTTCAAACGGTGAGTAATAGAAAGCTAGATTAGCCAGGCTGCTAGCACGAGCATTTCCCACCGTAAGAAAGAGGTTGCATGGTTGTTACTACTCTACGTGAACTCTACCACACTCAATTTTAAACTAAGTTCTGCCAAATGTGTTATATTTAGGATAAACACACAAAACACACGTTGTTAAGGATATTCAATCGCATGGCTGAAATCCACGATTATTGTCGCGGATCAATGGTGAGGTTACATTAGTGCCTTATGGGAGACAATTAACAAAGAGTAATTAGTTGTATTCAAAGGAAAACTAGCTTAATTATTATTATATTTACAGTTATGGCCTCATGATGCAATAAAGTTAGACTCAGCTGCATTAGGTCATTACAAATTTCAGAACTTGTGATTATTTACTGTTCTGTTTACTATTGCTCTCTTTATATTTCAGACTTGTCCAGAGCTGCACTGAAGATGTTGGAGGAATCAGTGACCGCATTTGAGACACACCTCACAGCAGTGATGGACAGCCTGATCCGTGCATCGGTGTGTGAAATCACCAAACTCTTTCAGGACACAGTGAACGACTACCTGGTGGAGCTGTCTCTAAACAGGAATGAGAACGAGGCACTAAAGATGAGACTCAAGCTAACAGAGAACAAACTGAGAACTGAGCGTAAATATGGCATGAGCTGGGCCGCCCACCGCCGCAACTCTACACAGGCAGGAGAAGGAGGTGCTGCTGGAAATCGTCAGAAACGGAAAGCTGAAATAGCCAGTAAGTTATTAAATGCTTTTTCAATGTTTCTATTTTAATATTGTACTTTTTGTTTTATTCATCATGCTTTTTCAAATTGCCGGGTTACATGTGACATTACATTACATAGTTTTTATGGAGATGGGGGGTAGGAAAATTTTGTAGAATTTTGTGGTGTGGTTGGATAGATATATACGTAGCTGTCAAATGGACATTGTCACTAATAAAAATGATGAACATTGTGGGCATTTTTTAGGGGGATATTTTTTTTTTTATAAAACTCCCAAATACCAGTTGATTCTTGCATCACAGCCAGACAACCATTACCAATTTCTATTATGATCCTTTTTCTACATCCATGTTACCTGTATGTGTTACAATTCATAACTACAGATTTAGGTTTTTTGCTTTGTACTGAGTCTTATGGGAAGTCACAGTTGTTTTGTTGGGAGCCATCTGGCAGTAGCTGATCTCCCTCCTCCTGTTTGCTCCCTCTGTCCTTGGCCTCCTGCTGCATCAGCGTCCCGCTCCTCTGGGCTGTGCTCTCATGGGTCCTCCCTCCCTTTATGCTCTGCTCCCTGCCCTCCCCCATCTCCTTCTAATCATGTTGCACAGTCTTACTCCCTACTCCACTTTATCCTTGTCTTTCTCCATTTTGTCCACGCCCCCGGACTACTGATGGTCACATGTTTCTTTTTCATTGCTTCTTGCCCTCTCTGTATCCAAGTGCATGCATCCTACTCAGGTACAGATTGCTCTGTAAATGTACATTATTTGGGCCTGTGCATTCTGAAAAGGGTAAAAAACTATTAGCCTAATAGGAAAAATACACTATTAGACACTTAGTAAAAGACACCCACACATAGCATTAGATTAGCCTATAGTCTTATGATACCTGTGGGTGTCTTTTTTGTGGGATTTCTGTGTAATTTTGTCTAAGTTTTTATTTTGGGTGTTTTTTATTTTAATTGGCTATATCATTATTGCTGGGTTTGCTGTGAGAAGCTATAAGCTGTATGCTGCCACTGTGGTTGAAGCACAAGCAAGTCCATATTGCACATGTGGATTATGTTAATAACTTGCCATATTATGTGCCCCTGTTATGGTCACTTACTGTTTTAAGTCTTGCCTTTACCTTCTGACTCTCCCACAATCTTATATTCTCCTCTTCTCACATCATCTTTCTTTTCTTTTATCTGTATTTCTCCACAGGAGGCAAGGCAAAGAAGGCCTCAGCAGCAGCGTATGGCAGAGGCTGGCCTGGAGGTGTGTGGGAGGAGGGCGGAGATGGGGGAGGAAGCGGAGGCACTGTGGCTCCAGGAGGAAGAGCCAGAGCGAGGAAAGAGGCCAGGGAGATGTACCTCGTCCAGATCCCCAGAGAGGAAGAGGAGGGTGGGGGCATGGAGGAGGAAGTTAGCATGAGCGGTGAGGGGGAGGAGATCGTCAGCATCAAAGAGGAGGTGAGAATAAGACAGGCTTTCTCTGAGGAGCTGGAGGAGGAGAGAGTGGCAGAGCTTCTCTGCAGTGCCCAGTGGTACAAGCTTAGTACAGATAGAAAAGAAGCCCAATGTTGAAGCTATATAATTGTAATTTTTTTTTTACATAAACATTACTGTTGGTACTTAATGAACTTAAATATGTATCATTGCATGTCTGTTTTTATAACCATTAAGTAAATGACACATGGTTTGAAAATTGGTTTTTAGTTTGCTTCAGCAGAGGGTTATCAACCTCCCTCCATCCAGCTAATTAAAGAGGCTTTGGAAATTGACCCACACAAGCAAAATCACCACACTGCCTCTACCACCCAAACTGAAGGTAACACTGATCAAGTGTTATGTTGAGTGCAAATAGATGCTCAGGTCTCTTGACAACAGCTCTTCTGTTTCAGTTGTGTCTGACCGGCCCCTGAACCTTCATTCAACAGTGAAGGGAGAGTGGAGTTTGGATACAGCTGACCGTTCAGTCGGAGGCATGACGGCAGAGGAGCTCAGAGGCCTGGAGTCCGCTCTGAGGGCTGAGAAGAGCCGTGAACAGGCTGCAATGAAGGCCCCACAACTCATTAGTCCTGAACCTAAAGTGGTACACTGCACCAGCTTAGCCCCCAAATACATTGGGCTGGATGGTCTGGAGCAGGATGAAGAGCTTGAACCACCAACTCTTCAGAGAGAGGACCAGTTCCCACAGATCCGGGTGAAGGAGGAACTCAGCGCTGGAGCAGCTGAGGCAGTGGAGGGGAGCTCAGGCTGGTTAAGGGAGAGTGACCCAGCTGCAGTGCTGTCTGGAGACAGTGCTTCTGAGCAGGGCCCGTTAGAGCCTCCCCCTCACCTGTCTGCTCCTGCCAGTGTTGGTGAGTCGGCAGGTGCAGAAGATGGTGCTGAAGATCTACTTCACTTTTGCCCACAGTGTGGAGGAGGCTTTAACTCTGACAGTGAGCTGGACGAGCACCCCTGCCCTCTAGGGGGCTCCACAGCAGAGCACACAGTCTTCTCCTGTACTACTTGTGGGAACACGTTTAATCACGCCTGGGATCTAAAGAACCACGACTGCTCCTGTGCTGCCGAGCGCCCACACTGCTGTGAGATCTGTGGGAAACGCTTTACACACTCGCGCTCACTAGAGCGCCACCATCTCGTGCACACGGGTGAGAGGCCACACCGCTGCCCACAGTGTGGCCGCAGCTTCAGCCGATTAGGAAACTTAGAACGACACCAGCGGATCCACACAGGCGAGCGGCCGTACGGCTGTGAGGCATGTGGGAAGAGGTTTAGTCGAGTGGAGTATTTAAAAAGACATCAGCTCATTCACAGTAGTGATAAGGCCACACTCCAGTGTTCAACATGTGCACGAGTGTTTAGTGATGTGGAGGAACTAAAGAACCACCAGTGTTTTTAGACTCATTTAAAACTAGATACATTTACACAAATATGATAGATACAATATATCATGAATGTGAGATATGATACAAATCATACCAATGTTGTTAAACTGAATTACAAATATCAATCCGGAAGATCAATTTAATTATTCTCATCTTTTGGTCGAGAATAAGAATCTTTTCTAGAATTTATAGTTTGTTCAACTGTGCAGTTGTCTTTTATATTTTATTGTTTACTATAGAGATACTGTAGGTTTGTTTTTTTGTACAAAGTACCATTCATAAAATGTTTTGTGTTCTGTTAAATATTCAAAATGAAAAAATAAATGTTGCTTATAATAAATAGCAAGATTGTGCCAAATATAATCATATGACTTCTTTAGACTTCTAAAATTTAGAAAAGTACAGCAAAATATTTTATGTACAATAGAGTTGTAGGACTTTCCAACACTCTATACTGCAAGATCCTCACTGTTATAGGTTTTAAGAAATTATTTTGTGTACCGACTTACAAAGACAGTTCATAATAGATTTTGTCTGTGCAGGCTGTTGGGCAATTTAACTGGATTTGGATGTCAAGAAGAGTCACAAGAAAGCTGATCCATTTACTGTATATCCAACATTTATTAATGACTTCTGTTACTCTCAAAACATGCTCAGACTGTATTACAGATGGTTGAGACTTAACAGAGGGCTGTATAGTTGACATTGCTGGTCTTGTGCTTTGATGAGAGACTGTGACAGTGGATGTAGACACACACAGGGTGGATAAAGATCACAAGTACGAGTAACGTGAGACCAATGTTTACCTGCAAACAAAATTTGTTATATAGATCAAGAATTAAAGACAGTTTGTGATTTGTAGTTATATAGTTACAAATAAAGGATCTCCATGTAGGACATCTTCCACCAGGATGAAGCATGGATACTGCAGCAAAGACAGAAGTGCTGACAGACCCTTGATAAGACCGTATAGCTTCCCAAAGTGACGACATGGATATCTGAAAATAGTAATGCGTCAAGTACAGTATTTTTAAACAATAATGTAAATATGTATTATGAGACCCACGTGACATGGATGAAAGCTGCATCACTGCCAGTGTAAAGGGCCCTGTTAAGAACTTGCAGAAAAAACGTGAGGAGCTGAAAAGGCAGGATGGGAACTGTGGCACAAATAGAAAACAACACACAAAACAGACATCAGAGTTAGAGAAAGCAGTGCAGCTCGGAGATCAGCCTCACGCTCACTATGTCCTGTAAAAAATATTTAATACAATATTAGTTATACAAAGAACAGACGTCAATGTCTAATTCAATGTGTGTTACCTGTAGATTTTAGTTTGGCCCGGTGTCTGTCCATGATAAGGCCGTTCCATGGAGCACACAGCACACCACACAACTGAGTCAGAGCAAAGGCATTGCTGTATTGACCAACTATTTAAAAAAACCCACACGCATATCCCCAAATCAAGAGCTTTTCTGGGAATAAAAATAAATCTTAAAAAAAAGAAGCTACATACGAACTGATTCTTTTTCTCCAGTGAGACGCTGCAGCATAGGGTTAAGTGTTCCAATGAACAGGTAATGCCTCAGTTGAATCACAGACAACCAAAGAATATGGCAAAGAACCTCGATAACACACACTCACGGAAAGTCTTTTTTAAAATTATTGTTATAGCCTAAAATATTTTTATAATATTCTATGCGGCAATAAAGTTACTGCACAGACCTTTGTTTGTAGAGCAATTATTTTCTGCTAGGGGTTCATTTACCGTGGTGTGTGAATTATTTTTGGCTTCTGTTTGTCCAAGGCTTTCAGTATTGGATTTACAACAAATGATTCTTATCAAGAGAAAGAATAAATCAGAGTTAAAACCTGTATTTTCTACAACAATCCTAAAGAACCATCTTCATAAAAATCTAAATGATTATTCTCATTTTTTACTTTGCTTTGTACATTACTCGTATTTATAATGTTCAGGCAGTGGGGGGATTTTCTTCCAAGGCAGAAGGAAAAAAGTTCTGGGCAAAAGAATTACACTGCAAGGTGATAAAAAGAGAAACGACTTGTGGAGTTTAACACCAGCTTCATGCAACATGGGAAAAAAGACAAATCAGACATTGTGTGTTAAATATAGGCCTATACTAAATAAATGGTCATTTACAGTATTTTTTACCTTAATCACAAGGAAGAGACAAGAGGGGGATCCAAAGGCCCCAGTGTACATTGTGATGATAGTTGAGCGGCGTGCACCAAACAGGTTTCCCACCTTCAAAAACCATCACACAATAATGTGCTGTTTATTTTATTCATGCTAGCTGAATATGTCTTTACTACACCTCTCACCTGCATGTTGGTCATTAGGTACATCCTGCCCCAGACTCCCATCAGAGACTGGGCAGAAAAGAGAAGAACCGACAGAGCTGAGGAAGAGGGACAGGGTTAATGTAGGCCTAATTCATTTTACATGATACAATTACATGTGTTTACCTGGTGTTGATAAGGCTATCATCAATGTCCCCACATTGAAGATACTTCTGATTAAAGAAAGTAAATACAGATTTCATAATACTGACTGATGACTGATATTGCCCTATCATCTATTGTAAAACATATTTGATATGCTTATGCTTAATATTATAAAACACTAAGAAGATAAACACAAGACCTCTTCACTGAGGAACATGTGAAACATGGCAGTGCTAATAGGGCCCAGGTGCCAGAGATTACCTCATTATTCAACTCAACTTCTTCTTTAGGTGTCTTTGAAGCAATAGTTTACATTTTGTTGACGTAAAAATAAACTTTATCAGAAACAAATTAACTTACATTGCACAGAGACGTGCTACTGCAGTGCCAAACCAGTCGAAGAGAAAACTACTGGAAAATGACAGAAAATTTGATGCAAAGGAGACGATGGTGAACACAAAAGAAAAGTGCTGATCTTGTTCACTGCACTTTACCAAAGACATGATGATATGGTCAAAGATGGTTTATTTTGCAAGAAATTTGCTGCTTTCCAAAAACTGAGAGAAGAAATCTAAAGATCCAACCTAACCAAAACCCGTGTTGTATTGACTTCAGAGAAACTGAAGTTGAGGCTTGTTGCAATGTCAAATTCTGTAGCATTGACTTCTGTTGTATTCAAGCTTGAACTAAAGTATCCTTCAGTCTTGAGGACAATAACGAGTGAAGCCCATCCAAACACCGCTCCTGCGAAGCATATAGGCACTCCAGCATACCTGTGGCAAAGGCGGGTTAAAATATTGTACTTGTTTTTCAAATTAAAATGGATCTTCTCTGTGTGTCTTCAGTGTAATGCTGTAGCAGCTGAAACAGAGAACACCTGAATGAGGTAAATATTGCATTTGTGGGACTGATAGTGATGACTTTCAAATCATACAAATGGTCTGCTTATCCCATGCATATATTCTAGTATATGAATATACTTTTTATAAATTAAGACGGTTACAACATGAACATGTTTTGTGATCTGTTTTAATTTATTTTTTACTTTATATTAATGAAACTTGTAAGAAGTAGAAAATGGACAGAAAAATAAACATTAATTCTCTCTTTCACAGTATGATGTTGGCACAAACCCCAGACGGAGAGAGTTTTCTTTGTGTAGTGCATAGTTATAATAAAAGGATATGTATTTTTCTTTGTTGCCTTGTTTATTTAATTACAATTAAAAAAGAAATCATCTTTCATTTGTTAGTTAAATAACAAATAATGATAACATTTTAATACAGCTGCACAAAGACATTTTGAAAAAAAAAAATGCATTCATCATTGTAAATTAAATTATATTGTGAAATTAATTTGAACCTGTTTACATATGAGTAAGTAGTTTAAAATAGTGAGTCAAAAACATGTGTAGCTTTTTCGAGTTATATTTTTCATTCATTAGTCTGTATGATTGTGGAAAATTCAATCCAAATAACAAATTACTTAATCTTAATAGAAATCATTTGTTGCTGACAATGTTGAGTATGTTGAAGTCTGCAGTTGACACTGATCCTGAAACAGCCGAATGGATCTGGCCAGTCTCTTTGTCAGAATCTCCTCCAGTTCCTCCACAGACATGCGCCTCACATCGTAGCCCCACTTTGACCTCTTTGCGTTGACATTTATGGGAACTACTTCTTCATCACTGTTGCGGTCATTTCTCCCTATGGCTGCATAAGTTGGAAAATGTTTAACATCGGAAAGACTGTTGTTGTAAATTGGACAACAATAAGCTGACCACATGTACTCAGGGATTAGCACCCTATTATTAATCCAGTGTCCTCCATCTCTATAAGGCAGGGCCCCAGTTATGACATACATAGGCCCAATACAGACTCTCCTAAATCGCCTCAATACTTCTATCTCCAGCTGACTCCAGGGGCCCGAGTTTGAGCCGGCCCGTTGAGGAACTATATTGGTCAAAGTGAAAGTGGCCATGCGGTTGTCTTTCGTCTCCTGGTGCATGCTGGGATTTAGATGCCCTTTAGTGTAGTTGGAGTTCTTGTAGTCCTGCTGCACAGCCTGGCTCTCGATGATGTTCTGGTCAATATCTGGATACGGCAAAGGTTTCATCTCAGGGTCAGCTCGAGAAAACACCAACTTAAAATAAAAAGAGGTAATGTTTTATGTAATTTTTCTAAATGCATTACAAAACTCAGAAAAAAACAAGAGAAATTGTGTGTTTCAAAACCAGTTAGGATCTTTGAAATGTTAAAATGTAACTTGTAAATTAATACTGTGGTAATAGTCATTTTTAATTCACTATACGGCTATACATATTCTTTCTATGCTAAAATGCCATGTTTTTGCTTTTGCTGAAAAACTAAATTATGGTTAAAATCTTAACTGACCTATACTGGATATATTATATGTGTACAAAATGGTGGTTAAAAAAAATTAAATAAAATAAAAGGTTGGTTAATCATTTAATCAAAAACAAATTGTGTTTCACTTTTAGTTTCATGGGGAAAAAATACAGAACAGGAACCAGTAATTTGTGTTAATGTGGCATTTAAATGTATTAAAATTACACATGCAGCATATTTATTTAACACAATTTAACAAGAAAAATCAACTGGCCATATGTAAAACTTAAACATTTTCTAATTCAATTAAAATACATGTAATGTGGTTTCACTGACCTGCGGTTCATACATCCAGGTAGCGTTTGGTCGTTTGCCATTTGCAGGTCTGAGTTTATAAGCAGAGTAGAGTGGTCCCCGGTGCCCTCGATCATACAGAGAGGCAAAGTGGTACTGGTTTCTGAAGCGCTGACAGATGGCCTGGTGTCCCGCTCCTTCAAAACCCTGCGGTGGAGATCCCCCATAAAAGAAATCAAGACATTTGGAAAAGCCCTGACTAAGTTCCCCCTGTACCAGAACAAGGCAGTGGAGAAAGAGAAGGGTCCATAGAGAAGACTGCAGCACTGAGAGGACAGACATCATGCGGCACCAAAGACGACTGATACAAAATACAAGCACAGACTAGTCTTGTTACAAATTTTCTGTCAGACAGGGGTAAACCAATACTTCCTCTATGGCCATTTGACTGAAAAGTTCATGTTGCAAGCAGCTGTTTCATTTCCTTTACCGTCAGTGTACCCCCTATTAGCCCCCATACCATGCATTTTCAAAGAAGTAAGCCTTTTTAAATAAAAAAACTAGTTTCCAAAGTAGCATATATAGCCTATATTTCTGTGTATCTAAAAGCTCTCCTGTAGGCTGAACAAATAAACTTAAAATTGTTCTCTACAAAGTGTACCACTTCAAAATGAACAGAAACTAGACGCAGGCTGTCGTAAACGACAGCAAATGTATCGGCGGAACGCCCCATGCGTCTGCGTCAACTGCTATAACACCGACTGCCTTATGGCGGAGGAGGTGGTGGAAGTGTGGCTGCCATTCTGCGCCTACTGCCTCTTCTGACCACCACA
>JAVQKG010360488.1:0-14254 GCA_036025885.1 Hypseleotris bucephala | reverse complement strand
TACATAACTCTAAGACTAAAAAGGATATCCCAAATCCTCTTTGTACATTTATTTTACATCTACAAGATAAAAAAAAAAATCCTGTAAAAGTTTTTACACACAATAAACATAATTTCCATATAAAAACATAAAATGACACAGAAAACTTGTAATCTTTTTGTCTGTAATCTAAAAGAAAAGTTTCAAATTGGTATCAGCAAATCAGATTTTCTTCCTATTCACCTGTAGAGTCTCGCCTTAAGTTTACCAGGAAATGTTTTCGGTGTGGAAGACAGTTTGGTCTCTGTATTTGCCCATCCTTCCAATGCAGCTGGGATAATCTGTATTGCACTCTTTTTATGAGAAGACTTAGCTTACAGGAATGTGCAAGATTTCCAACATCCTGGAACCTACATAAAGTTGCATACCTAGATTTTATGATGTAAGATGAAAGTCCATATACAATCTCATCTAGTGCCATGACATACCACACTTTGGAAATATCAGTACTAGTGCATATTGGGCTGTGTATAAATAGTCTTTGTCACCTTCGCTGAAAACTTAATGCATTGTAGTACAGCCGTATCTATCTAACTGTGATTTGACTTGAGCAATATTGTCCTGGCTGCCTGACAGACTTTAAACAGGGTAATGTTGTCATACGGTCATTGCAATGTTTACTGAGAGCAGATAATAGACATGGTCACCTTAGCACTGCTATGTATCCATGGGAACGTCTATTTCCCTCAGCACCGTCTATTACTACATTTAAGATGCTATTTTACGCTTTTTTATCAAATGTCTCTTAACAGATCAAAATTGAAGATTAAAACCTCACAAGTGAATATAGCTCTAATAAACATTTCAAAGTTTGTTAGCAGTTATCTGTGCGGACTGTTCAGCTGGCAAGCCAAATTTACTTACTACGCTATGGAGTTACTAGTGGTTTATGCATGCAAGATAAATGGATATGCAGATGTAATGAAGAAAGTAAATTACTCCATTAAAACAACGGTCTTCTTTAGCTAGGCAACATTAGCACACTCCGGCTAACTTAGCAATAACAATTGTGCTAGGCTAACGTTAGCAAACACATGTAAAAGTTAAATAAAAATAAAATCTATATTTAATTTTAGTAAGTATTCTAAACGCTTATATTGTATGGAAAATACAAAGGTACATACCATAACTAGGAACCTCATAAACCTCTCGGATATTATTATAATTTGCAAAGTATTGAAATCAGTTAGCTAGTACGCGCTCATTGCTGTAGGGTTTCTATGGTAACTGTGCTGACAAGCCGAGAGATGCATTGAAGTGACACAACCATGCGTGGATTTTAATATTCAGTCTTGCGAGAAAATAACAGTTCGTTTTTGCTTTTTATACTTCTCTTATGTGAATATTAAATGTTGAATAAAGAAAACAACAACATTATTTACAGGGAGGGTTAAACTATGTATACAAATATAGACAATAAGAGACAATAAGATTAGTTGGACATAAGCTTCTTACAAAACCAATACATACATACAACTGCTTTGCTCTGAAATTGTGGGTGTAAACAATCAATGTAAAGAAGCTTTTTGTAAATAAATGTACTCATGAAGTTAGATATCTATCCTGGTTTATTCTGTTTGCATGTCATTTGCGCCATCTACTGGTAATTTGTTTCTCCACTTTCTCTTAAATGTTAAAGATACTTTTTTTTTTCGAGTGGTTGCAAATGCACCATCTGCACTTTGCACCCGGAACAAAAACATCAGTCAACCATACCCAACTGCTCGAAAGAAAAGTCAGAAAATATTATTTGCTGCATAGTGTATAGTGTTTTGTGGGCTTTAATATATATAATTACTCTTTTAAAATTGTTGAAGTTATTTTTCCATGAGTACCTCTGTTGTTCTTAGAGATTTCATTAGGGAGAAAGGACCATTAATTTTGGATGGGGGTCTTGCAACTCAATTGGAAGCACAAGGATTTGTACTTCAGGTAAATTCTCTAAATGTTTGAATTCTAATTTAAAAATCAAAACCAGTATATTTTATTTTTTAATTAAGACTTGAAATGTATTTAATTGTGCCGATTTCCTACAGGGGGATCCATTATGGAGTGCCAGACTTCTGCATACAAATCCTGAGGCCATAAAAGATGTCCATTACAGGTTAAATTCTTAAGCCGAAGGTGGCTGGACTCTGCAGCAACATCAAATAAGAGTTTGTGTGGGCTGCTATACCACTTAAAAGCTATACTACTATTGGCATTGGTGATCCACAAACTCTGATTTGATATTGCTATAGCGGCCAGGGGACAACTAAAGTAAAATAATTATGATGAGACAGCTTTAAAAGGCAAAAGTTACATTAGTCACATTTGTTATATTTTGTCCTCTGTGTAGATTTCTTCTCAGTGGGAGCGATGTCATCACTACAGCCACATACCAGGCCAGCGTCCCAGGATTTGTCCAACATTTAGGAGTGACAAGTGAACGTGCACAAGAGCTGCTGATGTCTGGAGTCCATCTGGCCAAAGACACAGTGCAGAAATTAGTGTCTGACAATCAAGCAGGTAGTTATCTAGTACAATATAGGGGACTAAACATTGTATAAGTTGAAAACATTTGACTATTGTGTGTGTGTTTTTAGGTCAGACACATGCTCTGGTAGCTGGTTCTGTGGGACCATATGGAGCGTTCCTTCACAATGGTTCCGAGTACACAGGGGCTTATGCTAAAGACATGAGTGTTGAGGTGAGGTGTGCTTCTTTCACAGTTCATTGGAAATTTAGTGTTATCCCAATATTGTCAAATGTTATATCAATGTTGCAAAGAACTAGCTGAATAGTAACATTGGCCACATAACGTTTGCCTCTAAAATCCATTATCCAAAGCCTTGTTTTTTTGTGGATCTATATAGAAATTTTGTTTAAGATTTGGCCTGTAATTTGTTGTTTTAACAGTACAAGCCAGCCTTCTCACACAGTATTTCTGTTTTTTTTTGTTTCTCTTTTCTTTGTTGCTTATTACCATTAGGTGTTCAACTTTGAGCCTTAGGTGGGGTACACGTGGGTCAATGGACAGTCACAGAACTGACAAAGAGGCATACAAAGACAGCCATCCACTCTTATATTTGTTCATAGGGGCACACACATGCATGTCTTTAGGTAGGGAGGGTTTGGAGAGAACCTACACAATCTTAAATAAGACAGAAAAGATCGGCTAGAAATTATTATTGTAAAAAAAAAATGTAGTATGTAGGATACAGATTTGAACTCAGATGTCTTATTCCTCCATTTTTTAGGATCTTGAAGCTTGGCACAGACCACAAATTGAGTGTTTAACAGCAGCTGGAGCAGATTTGATCGCTTTTGAGACCATCCCCAGTATCAAAGAAGGAGAAGCTCTAGTGCAGCTGCTTCGAGAATTTCCAAATACTCAAGCCTGGCTGTCATTCTCCTGCAAGGTAAT
The DNA here is from genome assembly GCA_036025885.1 of Hypseleotris bucephala. Classification (NCBI taxonomy): domain Eukaryota; kingdom Metazoa; phylum Chordata; class Actinopteri; order Gobiiformes; family Eleotridae; genus Hypseleotris; species Hypseleotris bucephala. The sequence goes on along the minus strand of JAVQKG010360488.1, from coordinate 10,809 downwards.
GATTCTAAGTATATGGTTAATATAAGTTACAAATTTGTACCTTAACCAGGGGTGTCCAAAGTTATTTAGTGGGAGCCAAAACGTTCTTATTGCCTTTAGACCATAAATATGTAACTAATGAATGCAGTTATATTTTCTAAAAAGTATGTATAATCTACCAGCAGTACAGTCTGATAAAATTCAATCATATTCATACCTCAGAAAGTAATCTTGTAACCAAACAGAAAACCTTGTGACTCTAGTTGGGAATTATCATAGTACAGACAGATCTATTGGGGTGTTTTTTGAAGATGCTTAAGTTGGGGGCTATCACCTACATGCAACAACACAGGTTTTTTGGAGACATTGAAATTTCGTTGCACTTGCACTTGCAATGACAAATAAAGCTTCTGAACTAAGCACTTTATTTTGAAGCATTATGAAATTCTTGAAATGTCACAAATAGGCCCACCATTCCACTTTGGACATCACTGGCCTAAGCCTTTTTATATAGTTCAGTGATTCTCATCCAAAGAAAAAATGCCATTAAATAACAAGCAAACCATAGATTCAAATATAACGAAACCCCCCAAAACATCCACCCAAAATCACCTAATAGTTCTGTACCATAGTAAAAACTTGAGTCGCAATTATCATATCAAACTAAATACAGTGTGTGTCCCTTAATATAGTTGTTATTATTTGTATAGGATGACAAGAGTATATCAGATGGAAGCCTATTTACTGATGTGGTGAAGCTTGCTGTTAAAAGCCCTCAGCTGGTGGCAGTAGGAGTAAACTGTTGTTCTCCAGAGCTGGTTCAGCCTCTGCTCCACTCAGCTAGAGGACTGATGACTCCAGACATAAGCTGGGTGGTGTATCCCAACAGTGGAGAGGAGTGGGACACACAGCACGGGTAAGGCACTTAGTATTTTGGTTAAACTGTTTCTCTGATGTACCCATTCTCACACCACTGTCTTTTTGTGATGACTGTTGAGCCCAATTTTCACTAGCATTCCATAAGTCAGACCTGGGCAAAGTGCAGCCCGGGAGCCACACGCCCCTTGACCAGTCCGTGCCTGGTCCTCAGAAGGCTTGGTAAAACAATAATCAACACATGTCAAAGAAATTGTATAATACCCAAACCTAAACAAAAAGAAAATGCATTAGTTTGCCATATCAGTGTGAGGACAATTAACTCATTTTTCCTACCCTACTCTGTCCATTTAATATTTGTATTGCTGACTCTGAAATATTTAATTTGCATAGTAGTTTTCATTGAATAGCTCATCTTAACAGGATATAGGCCCTACACAACTGTCCCTGGTTCCAATGTGGCCCTTAGGGAAAAAACAATTGCCCACCCCTGCTGTAGATCAACAGCACTGATGGCATGGGCTAATATGCCATATGCAATTTCAACTTCATTTATATTTTGGTCTTGGGATTGGGACATTAAGATTGTTGAAGATCATGTTGAAGATCAAAGATAAGCACCATTTGTAAACAAATCATTTGGGCCCACGGTTTAGCTTTGTCGGTAGAGTGTGTAGCCCACATACAGAGCCTACTATGCTTGTCCCGGCGTCATGAGTTCCCTTCCGGCTCACGACAGTTTGCCGAATATCACTCCCCACTCTTCTCCCTGATTTCCTGTCTGTCTACTGTTCTGTCAATAAAGCCTAAAAATGGCCAAAAAAATTTAAATCAAACTTGTCATTATCATAATTAATTTGGAAATCCTTGCTGTTTTATTTCTAGGTGGAAAGCAGATGAGAAAAAGTCAGCATCACTCACTGAACTCTGTGAGACATGGATGATGCAAGGAGCTGGCCTCATAGGTGACATAATTATTTGATTATTTATTAATTTCTCCCATTTTTAACTTTAATTGCCCAAGTCTACCTTTTTACAGGAGGATGCTGTCGTATCGGTCCCACTCACATTTCACTGATACGCCAAGTGTTAAAAACAACCACAACTTGACTAAAATGTATAAAGAATTGTACTTAATTTATTAAAAAATAATAAACACACTACATCCACTTCAAGGAGATGTACTGGGTCAAAATGAACAGAAACAATATGCAGTTCTTCCTGCGGCTCACATTTTCAGTTTTTGGAGTAAATTCACTATAACTTTTTTTACACTATTCCCATGTTTATGTGGATCTTAAACGGAAGGATCTGCTTGGACTATACGCTCACAGCACTTCTACTGGACACACCACTGCACCACTGTAAAGCTTATTTATCTGGACAGGACATGTGGCCCACACAATATGCTATATGCAATATGCAGAATCCAGCAAATGTAGGATAACAGGGAGAAGTGCTTTTGAAAAACAAACAAACAAGGTAAACAATGAAAGAGAATGTTATTTGAAGATTAGAGCAGCAACTTCAGTGAGAATTTGAATACATACAGGGACATACACAACAGTCCCTGAGTCTTGAATGACCACTGTCTGGTTTACTTTACACTTCCTTTTCAGGTTCAGTGTCGCAGAGGGACTAATTTGGTTTAGATTCACATTGAAATTTCATGACAGTTTTAAAGGGACTTTGAGGCCTAATGATTTGAAACAAAGCTATACACCACTGATAATTTTCAACTAATAAAAACTTAAAAAGCGACAATTTTTTACAGCACAAAGAACAAATGTTTGCAAATGATATTCCTGCTTCTTCTCTTTGTTCTTTGTCCACGTGAGTGTCAACCATACATTGGTCAAAAATGAACACTCTTTACATTTGTAAATGATCTTTCTTCTTTCAACAACCTTATTTACAGAGTTTCACCATCCAAACAAATCAACCACACTAAGTCTACACAGAGCTACCTTCTAATGTGAACATGCTGCTCTTATACTGTAGTAGTTCATACTTCAATAAATCACCATCATAAAATCAAACCAATTCAGTTTGGAATGTTTTCCAGTCCAGTTTGTGGCAGATTCTGGCTGCAGCATCTCATGACTCCCTCTACTGGTACACAGTGACTTAACAGGCTGGTTAGGATAGCACCAGAGTTACAACAAAGTGGAAAATGTGCCTTGAACTGTGCTGGTACAAAACTGATTATTAACATGAAACTAAATACGTACATACAATAAACACTGCATGAACAACAGAAAAAACATTTAAGTATTTTACAATAAAATATGGATTCAAATAAACTGGAGACAGAAACGTGTGGGTAGTTCTCACTAATCTCATTTCCACTGGACCAGAGTCTGATCATAAAGACTATTTCTCTAAAGTGAGCCAAAGCATCTACAAAGTGTACTGTACCATACCACTATGGGCTAGTGAGGTCCACTTTCATAAAGACGAAGATAAATAACTTTGTTTTCATGACTAGATGATATCTCATTCTCAAGCAATAAGTTAATAAAATGTGCTAATTGTGTCTGTGTCCTCATGGTCTGAAAAATCCCAAAGTAGTTTTAAAGAGGGAAAAAATAGAAAAATACCTTGACTTTTTTTACTGTATGTGCTAAATGTACCTTACTGATGACAAAGCTAACATTTGTTAGCTTTAGCTTGTTTGATTTGTATGGCTCTTTACAATGAGCTTTCTAATCTCCACAATACTGTAGGAATAAGTCTTGTTTACAGTTTAGAACTTTACCTTCAAATACTCCTTATATCTCCTATAAAAACTGTTGTACACTGTTTATACAGCACTTATCTTGGACACAATAGTGGAAACGTGAGCCTTATGGGGTTACCTGAACCTAACTGACCTGACCTGTATCAAGTGGAAACAAGGAAGGCACTTAGCCTTGGATAGCCTTGTGAAACTGAAGGCTAAGTATCAGAGCTGGGTTGTTGGGTAGTGTTTCAGTCCGTCATGTCTTCATCCAGGTCGCTGTCAGGAGAGTTGCGTCTGAACTCTGTGCTGTGGGACACTCGTTTCCAGCTCTCTTTGTGGCTGCCCGTGCTGTGAGAGCGTCCCAGCTGAGACAAGCGTTTGCTGGACGTCCTCTCGTCCTCCTCACTGTCCCGGGACACCTCTGTGCTCTGGTGATGGAAGTCAGGCCGCAGGTTGTCCAGGTTTAGAGCCCAGGGGCCCATCTTGTGCCAGTTGATCTTCTGGAAGGCAATGATGCAGTGCAGGTTGCCCCCCACCTTAGAGACAATGACACATGATGAATTTTTTCACAAAATCCAATTACACAGAAAAGAGTTACTAGAAGTTGTAGTGCAGTTCATTACCTAAAAAAATATTTAAATTATTAAATAGAAATTTCTATTAGACTTAACTGTGTGCCCTTTAGCTGAACTAAAACTAGAACTCTTGTTCGGGGGAATTGAAACAAATGTATGCACATATATTGTTTACTGGATAACTGGACAAACTTTTCCCTGGCCATGAAACACTTTTTTGTTTAGGTAGTATGGAACTCAACAAATCCAGAACTTGCATCACAGAACTCACCACAAAAAAGAACATAACACATCAGCTGTTTAGCTGGCAAGAATTTGAAAAGAGGAACCTTTTTAGTTTTGCGGCGCTGAATGCCCCTCTCTGTGTGGCGGATGTCCAGGTATTCTGGGTTTTGTGTGTTCAGGTCAGTCACAATATCCAGCCACCTACAAACAGACGTTTTATCAAATCAATAAACTGGTACATCATCAAACTAAATCAACATCAACTCATTCTATTTATATAGCAAACAGACCGCTGAACAGACCACACTCTTGATCTTATGACAACAGACAGGGAGAGCGGAGGTGTAGCTGACCTTTTGCAGTGAATAGCTGGGTGTTTCCTGCTGGGTTCACCGATTAAGATCCAGTGCTCCATGTCAGTGGTTGGCAAAGAGCCTCTAAGAAAATTTCACACATAACATACAGTATAACATAAACTGCAACAGAGATTCTAAATTGTATCAGAAATAAGACTTCATTACACGGCTTGACATTGACTTTTTGGCTCACTGGCCCGAATGATTACTAGCCATCTAAGAATTGTATCGGTTACATATAAATAATGCATAGCACCTATATAGTGCTTTTCAAGATACCCAAAGGCACTTTACAGTTGCATTGTTCATTCACTCCACAGTCACACTGGTGGTGGTAAGATACTTGTGTAGCCACAGCTGCCATGGGACACACTGACAGAAGTGTGGCTGAGATCACCACCAAACACCAACCACATTCATTCATAGCACAAAGAATATTTTAATGGATAATCAGTTTTCCTATCATGAGGTAGATTCTAAATTGGTTAAACATTTTAAAGCATGGCTGGACAAAGTTAAGCCTAAACTAGTCCAAATGTACAGTAAAATCCCAACTGGACAAAGTGACTAGTGATGTGAATGTGTTACTAGCCACAATTAAACTACCTGCATTTAGCTAGTTGGTTGGTGTTAATATCAAGCCCCGCCTACCTGTAAGCCTTAGTAGCTTTTAGGGGCGTTGCTTCGAACCCCACTGGACAGAAGTAGTGGTTCTGGCAGTGGTAGATGTAGGCCATGAACTCATCCTTCAGGCCCTGGGTTATTTTCAGCAGGGCCCCTTCAGCTTAAAGTGAAGTGAATGAATGTGTATATAAGGTTTTTTATGAGAACACACATAAACTAAACGCCTCTCACCACTCTCTCCTGCTGTCTTGTGTTTCCCGTGAGGCTTGTACAAAATGTAGGAGCAACCTCGGACTCGGAAATTGTCGTTGATTTGTCTGAACCATCTGTAAATCAAATGAAATTCATTAATGGTTATTTTTGATAGAAATTCTAGAATATGGTAGTCACAAAAAGTTAAGGATAGACTTTTGGTAGAAGTTACAGAAAGTTTCCAAATCAGCTGTAAAGTAACATTCATAGGGAGACATTTTAATTAAATAAATATAGATTTTTTAAAACTCAGTGTAATACATTAAAAGCTTTGTCTGTTTACAACTGTCAGATAGAAATGTTGATTCAAGATAATTGCACAATGATTTAAAAGTCTATGGGAAAAATGAATATAAAGATTTGCTTCTGGAACTAGAGGTGGGCGGGCACTGTTTGCACTCCATATGTAGAAGATGGCTGACATACCGCATTAATGTAGCATTTCCAGTAAAAGGACCAAACTTGATCTCCTCAAAAGGTGGTTGAAAGCCCAATATATGCAGGGCCTCCTCTTGAGAGATGGGTGGTAGACTGAACACAAATGCAATCACTTTAAAGTTACGGTGCACTTTTGGACATCTGTGCATGCATTTTATATCTGTTCACAATACTTTTTTATTACTTTAGCAGACATAAAAAAATAGATAATGCTGACCTGCCCGCTCCCAAAGTGCTGTACAAGAAGTTCCAGCAGGACACCAGAGAGGAGATCCCACAGGATGTCTTGTACTGTGGTCGGCTGATGCAATACCTAAGAACAAAACACACATTAGTCATCTGAATTTTGTGTTGCCCTTTTGACTGATAAAGCATTAAACAGAGTAGTACCATCTCCTGAGATCAAGCACTTTTCTCTGTTTGATGTCGTCCAATGAGGCGTGAGGAGGCAGGTCCTGCAGGTTTCTGATTGGTCGATCGGAGGACTTCATCTTCTTGGTGCTGGACTTCTTTACATTACCTGAAACAGGTAGATAGATTCACTTTCATATGAATTACATGTATGTTCATGTTTGGTGTAGTCATGTAAAATGCTTTAGTCAGACAAAAATATAAAATTTTCAATAGCTATTTTTTTTTGGCTTTATTGACAGGACAGAACAGTGTGGCAACAGAAAATCAGTCCATAAAAGTTTTTTGAATAGTGCTGTCCAGATACCAATACCTTGTACATTGGTGGGTACACACCAATATCAATGCAAAAACTAAAAGAACAGACATTTTTTTCTACATTTTTACCATCAGAAATAATCAACCTAAAATATAAAATACCTCAGAACAAGACCATATGTCAAATTGTTCAACTTTTGCATAAAAGATGATTGCTTATTTTCACTTATTAGAAATATGAACAGCCGAAAGCCACAATCCATTAGCAATTATAATTTGTGACTTACTGTATAATGTAATTTGCCATGTTATTGCACGGTTAATTAATTAATCCTAATCAGGATTAAGATAAATTAATTATATCGGGTCCAATATCAGCCTCATTCTCTCATCCAGATATCCGATATCTGTGCCTACCTATTATCTATTGTTAGGCATTGGTCACATTGCTGTAACCACAAAACAATCTATATTTCTCTTACTTGTTCTTAGTTTTCTCGTAGGCACAGCTCTGAAGTCCGCTGTATCGATCTCCCAGGCCAGTATAGGTTTAGTGTTGGCTGTGGGCGCGTCTTCCATGTCACAGTCCTGGTCTGACTCCACCGGGGCTGCTCTGGTGTGGTCCCCTGAGGCCTTCACCAGAGCGGGCTCATCGTTCAGTTTGAAAGTCACCCCCGTCCTGGCCACGTGGGGGTACACTGAGGCGGCCTGATTCAAGAAGGCGTAGTCAGAGCACACCGTGTAGAACTTCTCCCTGGAGTGAGTGACGGGGCAAGTCCAGGGAAGGTGGAGCTCTGCGCTGGAGGCCCGTCTACCTCTGGAGGCGTCCCGGGACAGAGAGCTTAGGGGGTCCATACTGGGGGGACACTGGAGGGGGGTGGAGTCGGCTGGTTCAGACAGGGTGGAGGTCTGGGCTTCGGATGTGTTCAGCATTGGGCAGGTAATGATAGTTTATGGGGATCAGTGAATGCTGGCACTGACTATGGTGAAGAGACTATGAGAAGAAAAGATGAAAAGAAGAATTTTAGCTAGACCACAAAAACTAGAATAGTGCCACTGTTTATTTCTTTGTTTGTTTGTTTTTACAGATAAAACCCACTTTAAATAATTCTCACTACTTGATATTAGTTCATTTTTAGCTGCTTTCTTTTACAAATTGTTTCATCAACTGTTTCTATCAAACATCCACATAAGGCAATGTAGCTAATTCCAATCTTTACTTTACATTATCCCTTAACTACATACAGTACCTCATTAAGTACAATGTGCATTTAACCTACATAATGGTTAAGGTTATGGTTAGTTACAATGTAGTTAAATTTCGTTACAGTGTATTACATTGAATTTTACATACAATGTAGTTAAGGGAAAATGTAAAATAAAGTGTTAGCCATTACAGTTAATTAAGTTGACAGGAAATGCTGTACACAGTATCAATATAACACCTGACAACAAGATGTTTAGAATCATGATAGACTTCTTAGAATATAAGAGCTCAATTAGACTTTCCTGGTTAAATAAACATTACATTTAAATTATGTAATGATGTTAGCAAATCAATCCTAGTAGGCACGCCGGTAGCAAAACAGTAGAATAGAATTTAGAGTTTTAAACATAACACCTTTCCCGTGCACCACATCACACGCATATTTTAATATATTAGCCACAATAAACAACAGAACATCTACCTTTAGGAATACGTCAACTATTTATAACATCTATCCCTGCAAGTCACCTATTACACCTGCATCCTCTGTGCTATTAAACGTGAACAGCTGAATCCATAGCTACACCAGTGATGCTCACAACACGCCCAGTTACTAACGCCTCTAAGATTAGCGTTTTTCCCATACCTGATACAGCCTTTTTGGACCAAATGGTAGAAGGACAAGCTAGCCACATAACAATAAACCTTGTAAGCTATTAACTCCAGGCATGTTAAAAATGAACGACCCCGTAACAGCAGCGCCTCGTCCAACTGACCCTGTGTTATGCAGTAAAGTGTGAACAAGCTAGATAGTGATTCAGTTGATAAAATACAGTGCATGTGGGCAGTATTAAGCTAATAGTGACAGGCAGAGAATACAATACGTACCAAGAAATGCATGTTGCTTGTTTATTTCTGTAAATTAACATTGAACTAGGACAGTTCATTGAGAAATTAAAGTAAATTCGCAAAGGGGGGACAGTTTCTGGTAGGGAAACCGGTCACAGCCTAACACCTGTGCAGTTTAACGGAGCGTACCATCAGGAAGAAACGAGGAGGGGACCAACAGCTAAAAAGCAACGTTAACCTGTTAAAACAAAAAATTATGAATAATAATTTCCCACTAAAATACAGATAATTTAATATTCTACTGACTTTTAAATGTTTTGATATAGGTTGTGGTCTATAATTTGAGTTTAAGCTTGAGAAACTAATCTTGCCAAATATTAGTAAAATCCGGAAGTATCAACTATGTTCGGACCAATCACAGCAACGCTTCAAACTCCACTGTCTGTCACAGGTTTGTGGTAAGTTCCTTTCTGTTCAATCTTTTTACTGCAATTTTAAACAAATAATTATCATTTTCTATGACAAAAACTTCCAGCCTACTCGGTCTACCCCTGCTAATATAGTTTTAACTAATTTGAACGTCACTTTCTTTTGTTTGTAGAACTTAGAAAACTTTTAGCTCTTGAAGGTGACTAGCTCATTATGCAAAGACAGTCATATACTTCAATGCATTTGATGGAATTTGGGCATTTTTGTTTATATTTGCATGTTGTTGGTTATTTGTGTGGTGCATGTGTTCAGTAAATGTAATTATTTCTGTGCCAGTATGCAGTCTTGGTAAGTGTATAACAATTCAGAATTAAAGTAATTACCTTTCTTTCTCCAGTTGATAAATTTGATAAACTACATTTTTGATTATTGTGAAATATCTTTTTCAACTGGGCTCCATTAACCACGTTTAGCCTTTAATAATGATGAATTTCTAAGTTTCCAAAATAAAAGAGGCAAAATTCTGTGTTGCTGCGACTTGTGTAGAGGTGTGGCCAGCCATCAGCAAGTAAGGCTTAAGCCTGTGATAAGAAACACCTGGCCTGCTGCGTGCAATCAGCAGCATGCAACCCCTGTGCATTTGGAACTGTTTAAAACCAATACCAGTCATTCACTGGTGTGCAACTGAGCAGAGGCTGGCCAATTCAACAAAATTCATGCTGTACAGGAAGAAGGGACTCTTTATACTGAAAAAAAAAAAGTGTACATGTAAAATACAAATAAGTTAAGTGTTAACAGCTAAATTGTTAAAACCAGTCTAAATATATTATTAAATGATTGCTATATTAAATAAATAAATAATGTAAATGGGTGGATGACAAAGTATGCAGGTTTCTGTTTCCATCGCGTCAAACATTATAAAAATATATATTTTTTTATACCTGGAGTTAGTTTAACTTAGTCTTCTAACACAAGTCCATTGGGTCATGGTAAAGCTGTGGTTATTTTTTAAATATTTATAATTGCAATATTTAGTCAAAAGTCAAAATGTCATATGGCGTGACTCTCTCTCGACTATGTTGCACCTAATAATTATAGCATTTCTGCAAAATAAATGTAAATTAAATACTAATTTGTAGATAGGCTAACTGTACAGATGTTCTTAAGTGATGGAGAAAATTCTGAAGCCTGTGCATTATTTTAAAAGCAAGTTTTGGTCAAAAACATTTTGTCCAAAAAGTGAAAATCATATGGTGTGACGCTGATTTTTAGATTTTGAAATGGTTATAATTTGTACCTTATCATTTGAATGAAGTTAGAGGTCAGTCAGAATGATGTAGAAGTGTGTCTACAACCACCTGTAATGTCAGTCAGTGAGGTCAGGGTTTTTCATTTGTTTAAAAAACAGATGTGACGTCAAAATCTAAAATATGGTGCAGTTATGTCTGTCTTTTGGTGTGACGTACTTTTCCTCAAAAAAGAATCAATATTGACAAATAATTCCAACTTATTATTAAAATGCAATGTTGTGATGAGGCTAAAGGCATGGTAGGTTTTTGATAGCATTTTTAAACTAGAAAGCACTCGGAGAGTGCATACCGACGCCAG
>JAVQKG010360349.1:0-22857 GCA_036025885.1 Hypseleotris bucephala | reverse complement strand
CCCTTAGACATCACAGATTAAAGTCGCAGTTAGTGCCAAAACATTGTATAGGGGAAATTAGCTGTCCTGGCGTCGGTATGCACTCTCCGAGTGCTTTCTAGTTGTAGATACACGTAATGGTTAGTTGAGGTTTTGGAGTTGTGCGTGTTAGTTCCCCTGTGAGCTTCACTGAGCTGTTGTTACCATACAAAAGAAAATGGCTTTCTGACCGTATCTAAACCACAACAGCTTCTAGACACGATACACGTGTATTTGAACAACAACTTATTGGTGCCTGTAAAGTAAAGCCAATATGCTAAAAACATTATTAAAAGGTTTTAGTGTTAATAGCCAATTTACACTGAACCTTGCCTACCATGGTTGTACTTAGCCTACCATAAATATTAGAACACTAAGTATAGCATTTCGCCCACATAAAGTTATAGTATTTACTTAAGAAGCAATAGTTGGGACAAAAATATATGGGTATGCGGCATTATCTTAGCACACTTTTGGTCAATATGGCTGTGGCTGTCACATTGTGATTTTTCAAAATTAGGTCTCAAATAGGTTTACATTGTGTTGCTACAATGCTAATCTTATAAATGTATGTGTGTCTTCAGGCTAACACAGCACACACACTTGTCCTTACAGAAAGAGTTTGAGTTAATCTGACTTCTGAGTTGATATGCAAACGTATGCACTGACTTAATTGGCAGATGACATGGAAGAAAAATGAATGATTCTCCTCTTTGCTAACGCTGCTTTCTTCTACATTTTTTGTCATTAATATCTTCTGGAACAATATCACTTTGAGGCTGAAATAATTGCATAGGTTTGCAGTACTTGGTGAATGAAATGATTGAGGTGTTATTGGTAATGTTCATTGTGGGAAGTAGTATTTGTTTCAACCGTTAGTTTGTTTGTATATTGCCTTGTCATAAGTCTTGTCATTTTAAATGAAACTTCATCAATGACATCTTCCTTCCATTAATAATTTCCCCTCACTTCCGCAAACAATAATCTCATTTGAACATTTTGAAATCCCTGTGTACAGCTCTTTTATGCACAAGTCAATCAATTGCTTCAAAGACTTATGCAAAATGCTACCACTAAGCATAGGAGACAGGGCACATCTTATGTTCACCAACTCAATTTCTCACTCTCAGTCTCTCAGTCTGCTGGTTTATCAGTTAAAACATTTTGTTGCTTTACATATGATGCAGTTCAATAGAGAGGCTTGTTATAGCAATGTCTGGACAAAAGCTATGATGAGTATACAGTATGCACAGAAATTCCAGAAATATTTTATGGGAGAATTGTATTATATTACAGTGTTATTGGGATTGTCATTGTATTTTAAAACAAAACTTATTAGTGCATATATGTTAAGAAATTATTTTAGGTTTACACTAGTGCAGTTAATATTTTTTTGTTTTGGATTCTGTTTATTTGTTTTACTGTTTGTCTGATCATTTAGATGTGAAAATTTACTAAGCATACTTTATATCCAAAGAACATTGCAGATTATTGTCATTGGTCACATCGTCATTCAGAAATATACAAAAAATATAATACAAAAATATAATATAACATTAGCTGTTACTGCTATGTGAATATCATTTAGAGACAACACTGTTATCCGGCACTTTATTGATGAATGGTTTCTACCATATAACACTTCCCCATCACACCCGGAAAGCACTGTGACACTTTGTAATTAAACTTTGCAACGTAGGCTAAAAAACACTGTATCTTCTTGACTGTACAGTATTGCCTCTGCATCCTGCAGTGCTTGCCTCGTCTTTGATGTGATAGAAAGCTATTTGTTTTTTTTCTAGTCTGTACGCATAAGCACTTGTTTACTGGAAGCCGCACAGCCAGTGAGCATCGGAGATCTCAAAGCAAGCAAAGCAGCAATAACAGATGTTGTTTGGACATCCTTCCTGAGCAGATCAAAAAGTGTGTGCATTATCGCTCCTGTGCCGTTTCAAAATTTGACAGAATAACAAGGATTGATTTTAACACATTGTTGTGTTCAAGTGGTAGAGTGGAAGTGATAAAAGTAAAAATTGCATATTTTGTCAGCTCAGATAAAACAATACCGGCAGAGTACAAGCCTCTTTTGTGACCTATTTTGCCAGTAGTTTGTAAAATTTAGTGCAGGTGTTTCATTCTTTTGCCTCTTGACAATAGAATCTGCAGTGTGCTGTACTTGGACACAGCTAAACAAGTTAGTGTTTGAAAGACAAAGTGCTGTAGTCTCCTCAGGGGATACTGAGAGCCTTTAATTATTCATAGATTAATAGAGTGTAAAAATGTATGTGTCCCTAGATGGAGGTTTTACATACTGTAACTTTAAGTAGCTATTTTTCTTCAGCCGCAAACTAGAAAATAGTCTGTTTAAAGGAAATGGAGCTTTGCACTTGACTATTACTACTGTACAATATACCATGCAGGAAAAGGCTGCTGCACTTTGCTCTGGATGAAAAAAAGTGCTTAAAGTTTGTTAATGCAACACAAACAAGTGAGAAATTAATAATTGAAAGCAATGAATCTTCTCGATTGTATATGCAGACAATCTCGCCCCACTTTGAATACTATTGAAATTTCAGATCCTTCTAAACCTCTTTTTTAATTACAACTTTCATTCTAAAATGTGTCCTAATTACGTAGTAATTGTTATTGGAGCTAGTGCTGGCAGTAAATAGATACATAGAAAAGTTGGGCTACCGTATTGAAATCCACTTCTCGATGGCTATACAGTATACTGTATGTAAACCACCTGCGCTTTTCAGACTGACAAAATGTCTGCTGTCTCTCCCTCTTTGCCTTTCTGACCTTATTTCAACTGTAGGCTTTGTAGGAAAATGTCTGCTGTCTCTCTCTTTGCATTTCTGACCTTATTTCAACTGTAGGCTTTGTAGGAAAATGACATGCATTGACAAAACAAATTTTTAACAGGAGCTGAGCTTGATTATTCGTCACTGTCTTCTGACTACTTCGGTATCATTATCCGCATCATTACCATGCGCCAGCGAAATCACTGAAAAAAGCTGAATGCATGCTAATCTTCCACATCACCACTCCAAGGTAAACAACAGGTGCAGATGAGGAAATAGTAACGGCTTATGGAGATGCATCAGAAACACGTTTTGAATAAAGTGTCCAAGATTGCCACCATTTTCTCTGCTTCTCCAGCCTGGCTTTGTGTGTCATATAAACACTTAGCTATATGATACCCGTAGAAGCTCTGACAAGACAGCAAACCAGACCATAATGAAATCCAATTACTTTCTGTGAGCTTGCCTCTCCTGCTTCACTAAGCTGCTCACAAGGCATTCTTGTTGCTGTTGTTGCGTCTTCCTTCAATATGTATGTGTCCAGATATACACCTTCAAAGCAGTGTGAGTTGAAATAGCAGATACTGATCAAGTAAGTAGATTAGACGGAAGATAGAAGAAATTATCACCAAATTCTGATGTGATTCGTCTATGCTTTAGATTTATGAATTATTAACTCTAATTTTAGGTGATTAGGCAAGAAATTACATATATTTTGAGATCTAGGCATTAATAAACAAACAAACAACAGAACTATTGTTGGGTCAAACATACCAACTAGCCACAAGATAAAAGATATATTTGTTTATATTTGTTTACAGCTTTCAACGTATCGGCTTTATTGTTCACAAGAATGAGCATTTACACCTAAACTAGAAGATCCCCATTTTGAGTCGGGCCCTGTATTTTTACCATTGCAAAATCGAGTTATTGTGCTTTTTTGTATTTACTTGCTTGATCCAAGTTGGGATTCTGGGCTTATACAGTGAAGATTTTTTCTTTTTAGCCATTTAAATAAGAGGTTCTTACTGTTTATTTTAATTGTGATAATTGCTCCATTCTAAGTCTTTGTTTGATTAAATGTGCCTCTTTAGAATATTATAATTGTATTTTTTCTTTTCCTCAACTACTTTTTTAAAAAACATTTATCTTCTACATTTTGTTCAGTGTTGTCGCCCACCTTGTTTCTCTCCCTGGACCTTTTCCAGCTCGGCTCTTCACATCTTCTTTTTCTCTAATCTTAGCTTGTTTCTCTTTATTTGTTACTGTCCTAGTTCTCTTTTTCTACTGAAAAACGTTGGCCTTGTACCATTCCAAATATTTTTAAACATGTCTATTGAAAACAGCACTGATGGCTTTCTGGCTGTTGGTTGAAGCTGTACAGAAAGGAAAATAATACACGATTCTTAAATAGTGAATCAGGACCTCAGTGTGTGCTATTGTTTATTGTTAAATCAGTTCATACTGCCATTATGTTCTTGGGCAGGACACTTCAGCCACCTTGTCTCCATTGTCTATAACACGTGTATATCATTGTGGGACTGGTTTCCTGGTGTAAACCTCTGCGAGTCCCAATCGAGAAAAATATAAAATTAAATGTGGTTATTTATTTTAGCATTAATGTCTTATAGGTTGAATTCTGGGAAAACTGAAGTACATGGGGGGAAACCAACCCAGTGACAGCGAGAGAACATCCAAGCTCTGCACAACAAGGCCATGCAGAATAGAAGCAGGTATTGCCTTTACTTTATTTACCAGATAAATTATATAGGAGTAGATATTATATTGTGTTAAATATATATATATATATATATAAGTATTTTTCTAGTTTTGCTTTTTGCGTTCAATCGAACAGTATAGTCAAGATGTGGCATTTATGAGAAGGTAGTGTGCCATGCAACATAAACTGGGCACAAATCTAAGCTTTTTCTCAGTTTAGATCTATTTCAGCTATTTTAAATGGCTTAATTAAGCTGCTTTAATTACAAAGTTAGACCATTGCATATGTATTATTGCCAGAAAAAAACTGTTGGGCTAAATCGTCATGGTAGTGCATCTGTTTGACATCAACAGATTTTCTACTTCTGACAAATCTTGATTACAATGCCAGCATCGTAATTTACAAAAATATTCACCGAAAGAACATTTAAATAATTGCTCTGAAGCATGGAAAAGTAGCATTGTTCAAAACCAGTAGAGGTAAAATTTCAGTTTAATTACATAGAAATGGGGACATGCCACACACATATTGTCCTTGTTGCTACTGACAGAGGTGAGGTAATACCTTTGTCCTACTTTTGGTTTCCATAATGGGCTAATCTCATGTGTCTTGTTTGAACACAGCTATAAAAAGTAGTCCAACAAAAACATTAGGGAATAGGATTTGGGGATAACTATCGGAAAGCAGCATGCACAAAAGTGTTCAAAATGGTAATGACTTTTGTTAACAATGGACAGCACTGAAAGAATACAATTTCCGTTTTTTGTTCAAAGTCCTGTTAAAGTTCTAATCAAATCTAAGTGACCTTAATATAGTATTGCTCAATGGGTTGTTAGTAGGTTGCAAGTGAATTGTGCTCATTACTTTAAAATGTAACCACTTTTTAAACTTGTGCATAGATGACTGCTTTGGCATCTGTCCATCAACTGAGTACATGCTTGCAATACCAATACCTGGTTAGAAAACATAAAGCAGCTGTCTCACCAGTGAGTATGGTCAAATA
The DNA here is from genome assembly GCA_036025885.1 of Hypseleotris bucephala. Taxonomy (NCBI): domain Eukaryota; kingdom Metazoa; phylum Chordata; class Actinopteri; order Gobiiformes; family Eleotridae; genus Hypseleotris; species Hypseleotris bucephala. The sequence goes on along the minus strand of JAVQKG010360349.1, from coordinate 17,312 downwards.
GTTGAAGTATCTGTTAGCAATAAGCTAAAGGCTACTTGCAGTGTCTGAATTCTTAAGACACATCAAACTCCACTTTTAAATTAACGTTAACAGGTACGATCTGTGATGACAGGCCTGTAGCCTAGTTGAAGCTGTGTTGGTTTCAGATAACTGCATCAATGTAACACCTGTAAATAAATGATTGGACTTAAAACATTAGCATAACTCAGTGTGGTTTCACTGAATGCTTCAGCTTCATATCATTTTTCTATTTTATTGTGATATCTTCTAACTGCTTGCATTTGTGAATTTGCAGCGTATTTGACAACTCATTTCTCCCATCAGATCATCTGTCAGAGCCTGTGAGAGAACTTACTCTGTCAGCTCCGAGGACTTGAAGCGGATCACAGCAGGTGAGCAGAAAATGAGTGGTTTAATTGGACACAGTGTGAGACTTTCGATTTGCATAGTAACCTATAGAAACAGACTCCCACAAACATGAGACAATTTATAACAAAACCCCAAAACTTTTTCATTGGTTTTAAAGATTTTCCACAGAAGTCTATTGCCTACTCTAGACTGACGCACAGCTCCCAACTAAAAGCTTTGGCGCGCACTTGTTTTAACTTTCTTTCCTCTCAACAATAGGGCATATTTTTCGTTTTTATTCCAACTAGCTCTTTTCATACAGCCTTTTACCGAGACAGAAATGAAAACAATAAATAACAATGCTCATAATGAAACAGCATGTAAGCCCCATGGGAAATGTGGAAACGAAGGTGTACGAGCAACACAAGAACGTCTCATTTTACAAAAGCATCTCTATAAATTCAAAGAGCCATATTTCTACGTCTGATGCTGATTTGCGGGCTTCTTGGATAGCAATGTTTCTGCTTCACTCAATTTTTTGGAAACTAAGGAAAGTGCTTTAGATTGCGTAATACCGTCTTCTAGCTTTATTTGAGGTTATTAATATAAAATAGACTTGCTGTGAAAGAAATCCATTGGCCATATTGTGCTCATTAGTGACATGCACATTAGTAACTATTTCTTTATTGCATTAGCTCATTGCCTTATTCTCAGAAATGAAAAGTAACATGGTAGACTGAAAGGCTAAAAGCAGTGAAGGTATACGAAAGAGGCAACTTTTACTTAAATATGAAATATTCGTTAGTCCAGAAGCCTTTTGGTTCAGCTGTGAACTGTTATCTTTGGTTGTTGTTGTTAGATTTTGTTGCCTATACCTAGGGCATGGGTAAATGTGCCAATGTTGGGTCTTGCCTTAACAGCTTCAATCTTTTTGTACCTAGAAAATGCACTGAATTGGAAATTGAGCTGATCCTCTATAGACAATTTATTTTTTTGGTACGGACATACATTTGATTATTTATATTATTGTTACCCAACAGATGCAAAAACATTTATTTTACTCCAACATTTAATAATTAATTACAAACACTGCATCAGCCAAGTGAAGTTGTCTTTGTCTCTGTTTGGCAGTGAAATAAATGCCATGGTTTAAAAGATGATGATGTGGTTAGCAGGTTCACTTAATTAGCACAACATTCACAATTTTGTGTATTTATTTTTAGTTTGTATAAAACAAATCTGGAGCTTATCCGTTAAATAGAACAAACAGACCTAATGTTAGATTTAACAAATGAGTGGATGTTTTCTGCTGTTTCTCTGACTGGTTATAGTATATTTCCTGTTCTCACTGTATGTCCTCTTTATTTTGAGACATGTTTTAAATGCTTTCAGTGATTCTCAAAGTTTTCACACAAAGTACCACCTGAGTGAATATTTGGTGTCCTAGGTCTAAATTAGGTCTCAGGTGTGATCCAGTTTAAATATAACCATGACTAATCCAGTTCTGAACCAGTTCTAAACCAAGTTCACACCAAGACAACACTAGGTCTGAGCCACAGCACTAAATCAGCTAACTAGGTTTTTGTACCACTAGAGAGAGCCCGTGTGCCACAAGTAGTACCTGTACCACAGTTTGAGAACCACTGCCTTATTTATTGATCATATAATATGCTGTGATTGGCATGCCTTAGTGTTCTTTTTTGTGGATGTTCATTTTGTTCCTCTAACATGTGTGTGTAAAGCACACATGCTATAATTGGATTATTGGCACTTTCAAGTACCAAAGTTAAATCATGAGAAAGCCTTATTGACTAAAGTGTGGGAGAGGTTATGGCCAGTCAGCACCTCTGATCCTCTGTGAGACTGTACAGTGTGTGTGTGTGTGTGTGTGTATGTGTGTGTGGGGTGCAGTGCCCTTGTCTCTATTTAATGGTGAACCAAGGTCCTCTCTCTGCCTTCTGCTTTTACTGCATTTCACAGAAAAAATGGCTCTGGCATATTGTGGTTTTAAAATTGGATTCATTTTCTGTAAAGGCTTTATACTATTATTCATTCTGTACAAAGGTCCAGCATGCTCACAATAGTTAGTATCACTGTTTTAGACAAAAAGTACATGACCATCTTTTAAAGTGTGATTTGTACATAAGCCTTCAAAATAAAGGTTGTAGCTGAGCACAATCTAAACCAAGTAAATACAAATACACAGCCTATTAATATTGGTAAAACATGTTTCGCTGATATTATGGAAACACGAGCACGTCCGAGTCCAAAGATTGATTGATTAATTAATCAATAATATCTAATAATTTGTATTCAAACTTGTGAATTCAATAACTAAAAGTTTTTGCCCCATCTTCAAACTTTCTGGATAGTTACATATTGTGACAATGCTGAACTAGATTGACTTTGGTACTTCTACAATGAATAATAATTAATTCATTCATTCATTCATTCATGAATTAACTAATTAGTGATTTGAAGCACTTTAGAAGTGCCATTAATCCCGAGGAACATAAACCAAATCTCTTAAATTTTGGCACAGAAAAACCCTTAGAAATCAAACCATCTGTGAGTATGAAGACCATTGGTGCCATAGCATTTGACACAGACGCATGGGGCGTTTCGCCTATATAAACTTTGCTGTCATATGAGACTGTACATGACTGAAATTACACTGCATCAAATATTTATGGAACACTTCACTTTCTCAGGCCCATGAATATCAACAATGTCACAAATACTGTAGCTGTGTGAACTGTTTCATGCATGTTGCACTTATTGCTGCAGTAAATAAATCTCCAAGCCACTGGAGCAGCCGAGACTGTCCTTCTGTACAGTGTTTTACTGTGTTTTGCATAGAAATAGCTGTTTAAAAAATAATCTATATTGCTGTTGCTGTTTGGGAATAATGGGAAACATTTTACCCGCCGAGCAATGAATAAAATATGACATATGTAACAATCCTGTCTTCATAATGTTCTTGAGTGTAAAGTGAGTTTTGAAATAAACAGACATTTTCTAGAGCTGTGATTAAAATACATACTTATCTGAACAGAAGTGTTTATGATGATACAGAAAATGAGCAAAATGTACAGTAAATGTAGACATCTTAATGCACTTCTAGACCACACAAGGTTATATAAGACTATTTGTAAACAACATATTTTCTGTTACTGATTGTGCTCCATGTTGCTTGAGTAGCTGAAACTTATTAATTAAAAATTGTACAATGTACAGGTTATGGGTGTCATGTCATGGGCATTTGACTTTTTAATATGGTGATCATGATTTATAAGGAAAGTGCATTATTGTGTCATTACATACAAAGTTTGGAAGTTTGCATGTTTCTACCCTGTTCCTTATGCTCACTGGTGTCATTGTTTACCCTTGAGTATGAGTAATATATTTATTATTATATTAGTGAAACACGTTACTGCATTCTCCACAACGTGCCCAACATAAAATATTATTATGGCCTCACCACGACAAACAGGAAATAGGCAGTATTGGATTGAAATTGGGAAGTCAAGTCTATATTTGACAGCCTTTAACTTGCACATACTTTGCCCGATTAGGCTCAAACCAGAAACACTGTATCACCGCCCACCTCTGACCAGATCTGTTTAATATGATGTCAGTCACCTCAGTAGTTCCACCTATGGACTGAATGCTGAACGTACTTTTAGGGAAATTTACAAAACTTGGCAAAAGCATCCTTCACAAACATCCAGACAAATAAAAAAAGTCAAATAGACCCTTCCCATATTTCTCATGGTTTGGGGCGGGGCCTTATAATTGCTCTGATTAAGAAGGCCATATGCGCCATAGCATAGCATTTGACACAGACGCATTGGGCATTTCGCAGATATACTACACTTTGCTGTTGTGTACGACAGCATGGGTCTAGTTTTTACTGTTCTATGTTTAATTATTATTTGTTGAGCTATATCAAGGCTACCACTTAATAATCTTTGTTTTTTGTTTTAGTGTATACAGTAATAGATTCTGAGGAATGCACTGTTCTTTCTTGCTGTCCAATAAAAAAGGGCATTTCATTATGTGACCAGAGGCAAAACTAACATAAAAAAATGCAAAATATTAAAGTTGCTTCAGACTTAGTGTACTACAAGAGGATAGTCAATAAATGTTTGCATATAGCTGAAACAACTTCTTTTAGTGACATTTACAATGTATTAATCATTTCCTGTTTTACAAAAAACAGTCTTCAGTTTTTCAGGAGAATGATATAAATAACTGCTTCATAAGCATATTAATATAATGCTAATCCTTTTATGTCAAGGATAAACATACAATCAGCTTTTAATGTGTGCTTCCTCGTGAAACTCCTCATTTGTTGATCTTTGTATAAACCAAGAAATGTGTCAGCTGTGACAGCAAGTATCAGGATCTCCTCCATACCTGCCTAATTGGGCCCTATGGATCTCTATCTAGGCCAGTGTCTCATCCGGCCCACGCCTTGGCCTTTCCAACACATACTTACAATTATCATCATGGTATCCGCCAGAACGCCCGATAAAGTTATTTTTGGATCATTTCCTAAGGTGTGAATATGTCTTGATTTCCTGTGTACCTCTGATAATTGCATGCAAGGTTGTGTAAATGATCAACTTTCTAAGAATAAGACACCATTTTACTGTATGTAAAGTCATTTTCACTATAGACTAGAAAAATAGCAATTGGCAAATAAAAAGCTTATCTCTTGTCTATTAATATTCAAACAAGATTCACATACGCCGATGTCACAATAAGTAAAATTGCTTTTATTTAGCTTTTAGACCACCGATGAACTTGATATAGAACTGTCTGTATTTTCAACAGGTTTAGCGATGGGGAGTTACTGTACATAGAATATTCACAGAACAGAAAATCTGACTGTCTTTTAATCTACTTTTCTCATTCATGACATGCTCTTGTACATGTGACTAATTTATCCTAAACAGAGATTATTAGGCTAATATGAATATCAGTTTAATAGGCTATTCGTTTGGATTTTGGCCATCCAATGTTGTTTTAATTAATGGTTTTAGATTTGGTCAACAGCTGGTTAAACTTCAGGGCGGAGTTGGTCGATTGCAGTACCAGTTCACGTCACAGAGGGACACGTGCTAAAATCAATTACAGTAAGTAACTATATATATCATTTTACTTCTTGATGCTGAGATGGCCACATTATGCTAGGTTTGTGTCAGCACAGTGTGAAAAAATAATGATACAAAAAATTTGCTAATGTGGGTATAACTGGATATCTTGGGTTAAATAAATATTTATGTTGTATCGTCATCTTTGCTTTAGCCTTAGGTTTAAAGACTTAAAATTGCCCTGCTAAATATTTTCTTAGAAGAAAAATTGCTGAAGAAATTGTTTAATCATCCATGCCCTGCTAAAATTCTTTATATTGACATCCCCATTGTTTATTCATTCTTTCAAATGTGCATAATTTGAAACTGTTAAATGTTATCCACTTAAAGAATCCTCAGTGTGGCGAGCAGCCACTGTAAACACTGATGTGACTTCTAGTCTGGTGAATAATGCTTCTACTTCTGTTATTGAAATATTTAAATGTTGTGCAAATGCAAGAGTATTTGGAGTGTATATTGCACCATTGCCTTTTTATTCATTCACACATTGGACAATACAACAAGTTGCATAAAACTGAATAACAGTAGCCAGTACGGTGTCATTATTACCACAGTTTTACTTTCTTTTGCCCCAATTAGAAAGAAATTCCTGGACTCCAGTAAACGTCTGAAGCAGTGTTGTGAAATCTGGCTCCATGATGTTAGCAGAACAACTTTGTCTTCCTACTTGCCCAACTTTGGTGAGTAGTACTGGCTATTTTGTAGATAGTACGAACCTATTTTTGAAAATTGTTGGATTAACATTTTGCGTTATTTTTATACAGTATACTAGAGATATATTGTCTCTGAATGACACAGTACAATATATAGGCTTATACTGTATCTTTTACAATAACAGTTTAGTTAAACCCATTATTATTTATTGAATTACTGCTGTTATGTATACTGTGTAGCAAACATGATGCAATTTAATATATTGATTGTGTTCTCACTTTTTAAACTAACAGCATTTGATAGATACTAAGTAAATGAACTATCCAAGCCCTGACCTCAGTACCACAAGGGATGCAATTAGCTTTGTATATAACAGATTTTCTTTCTTATATTTTGTGTTTTGTAAATTCTTTGTTGATATTGGCACCTCTCCAACTCTTGAGGCACACTCATCACTACTTTATGTAGGCCTACTTAATATCTAACATTTTATTATGGTCTCTTGGGCAGCACAGCCACTAGAGGATGCACTAGTAAAAACAGAAATGTAAGATCAAAACAAAGGAAAAGAGACAGATGGATCAATAGAGAAACAGTGAGAATATGGTGTGATAGTAGCACATTTTGGTGAAAAGAGTGACAGAAACAGTGGGAGTGAGGAGAGCGAGGGAGAGAGTATATCAGAGCAAAGGAGAGAGAGAGGGGCGAGCAGAGCAGCACTGTCAAACACGCCGCCTCTTCAAGTGCCTCACTGCAGCTCTGTGAGCCGGAGCCAGCGTCCGCCCGGGAGCACTGCACACACCAGAGCCGCGCGGACACAGCAGGACCACGGACAGAGGACCTGACAGATCGATGTAAACACAGCACAGCACGCAGCATCCCAGAGGACACCAGCCAGCACCCCGCCCCGACACAGGAGCAGGCAGAACAACTAGCGCCGGCCTGTCCAGGAGCTCTCACCGGCCACTCTAAGCAGGTGAGTTAAGTTAGAGTTAGAGAGTGTTACTGAGTTGTCCGTTGTATTCACGGCGTGGGCGCAAGCAAAGTTTATCTGTGTCTGTGGCTTTTTGGTTGCGGCTCATTGGTTGTGGCAACAATTATAGCCAGGTGAATAGCCGGGAAAGCATAGCATCAATCACGGCGTTATCATGCTGGGCAGAGAGGAGCACAACAATAGCTGCTTAACGACACCCACATGCTGCCGGTGGGTGATGGTGTGTGCTCTTAAAGTGCGCTTTGTGTGTTGTGTGAAGATAGTTTTAACAAGTGCACAGTGTATAAATGCCTTTCACTTGAGCAATTTAATGAAGTCATTAAAATGTTGCAGGGGAAAATTAATTAAGGCAGTTTTTATTGCAAAGTGGGTTTGTCAAAACTGCTGTGTTGTGATCGATGTTGGTGTGGACCCACTGCTGATGTTTCCTGCTGCTTTTGAAATGTTTCAAGAACTATCTAATTGCACTGGTTGATTGAAAATATAGTATAATATACTGTAGTTATTTCCAGGAACCCAAATTGATTGTTTGGATGAGAAATGGCAATACAATTGGATTACTTTTGATTTTCTTTAAATTAAATTATAAGAAAATTGTTGCCTTTATACTTTTTGTAGTCCAACAAATTATTTCAAGCAGACTACTGGTTAATGAGCCAATTCAAAAGACCTGGGTCTCTTGCAAACTTGGCATACTGGCTTATAATTAAATATGGTGACATTTACAAAGCTTACCTAGTGTAATCACAATTACTACCAGCCTGTTTTGTTCATAATTCATTCAATTCAGAGTTCTGTACAGTTGTATGACACGTCCTTATTACATTGTCTGGTTTTACATTTGCACCTCATCATGTTATTATGCCTGTCCACTTCACTTCCACAAAGCCTATTCCTTTATATTCAGATGTTAAATTTATTGCGTTGGCATATGCTATAGACGCTGTATTAAGAACCATTGTGATGTATAACGCTTTGTACCCAGCATAGAAGAACATGGCACTAGCTCAAAGTCTTTGCAAAGTGAATCTAGTGGCTTTCTCAGATGTGTTATGTTGCAGAAACACAGTGCATATGTTCTATAGTCAGAGTTGAGGCATGAATTTAATCGCCTTTAAATGTATCATGTCTTGAACCAGGCTTGGCTCTCTCCTCCCGTATAGCTCCCGTGTCATTAAACAGAGACAGTGAATCTGAGAGATCGTTGGCTCTCCCAGGCGCGTCTCATCTTCACCACTTAGCTGGACTCTCCCTGCGCTTTTGTTTTCTTGCTCACACTTGTACAGTATAGTGCAAGTGTGGAGGAGACATCCGTACAAATGCAGCAGCGATTATAGAAACGGATTCTCATAAATCATGCATCGACAGTTGAACGCAGAGAAAGAGAAGGGAAAAAATGATGTGGTTGAAATTTTAATTAAATACATTCATATTGATGTGCCATCAACGAACAATTTGGGATATCTGTAATTGCTAGAAAAGTAGTAATTTCTTGTGATGTAGTGATAGTGACATCTCATTTAGTTGAACAAAGCCAAAGTGTTTATATGTTGACTCTCATTTTTCATACTTACTTTGCTGATTGGTTTTGCCAGTGAATGTGTCTGAAGCCTGGCCACAAGCCCGCGTTTAGTCGTTTAATTGCAAATGCAAATTGTTTCTATAAATTGCTAAAGGAGCAGGTGGTATTTCTTACATTTTTTTCCCACAATCCCTCTGTGTCAGGATTATCTTCACTTTCTCCGCTTGTGAATCGCACACATTTTGAGTGCCAGTGGGCAGTGGAACAAGATTGCGATCGTCTGCGTGGTAATTAATAATTTACACAATACTCATTCTGGGGGAATTGTATTTCCCTCTGTGTCTGTGTTAATTGTGTTAGCTAAGCCACTGTCATTACTTATCATTAGAAAAACTGTTAGACGCGGACATAGCTCTCATTAGTGACTCAAGCATCTGTCACACTCTGCACTTTCTTGCCCCAAAATCATATCAAAATCATCTAGTGAGTTAGTGCTTGAGCCGAGGTTCCCCTTTTGTTCATGTCTTTTTGTTTCTGAGGTGAATTTTGTGAATTGTACAGCAGAGGTAGGCTTTCACTGTGCTTTGTTGTGTTTCTGCCTTGTCGTCTAGTCTTCCCTTGGGATTAAAGCTAACTGCTTCACAAATAGCCTTTTCAACAGATGGTTTCATTATCATATTTTATGTAATGTTTATTTGTGCAGAGATTTACTGTATAATATTTGGTTTCTGACACTTCAGTGGATTATACACAAAATAAACCAAGTGCTTTTAATAAACAAGTACAGTGGAAATACCAGTCCACTTCACTTCCATAAAGCACTTTATTACCAGAGAAGCACTGGATGTGCCAATGATGCTTATTTCATCAGGACATTTGTCAGCTGACTGCCTTGGGTCCCACATGGCATAATATGAGAGTCTCTAATAATAATGGTGATGGAAGAGCAAGTTTACAATATTTGTTGGTTATGACGCCTGAGCCTGCGAGATGCTGTAAATTTCACATACGCAGCCCTCCGGCGGTGTAGAGTGACAGTGCTGAGAGCGGGAAAAACAAGAATCAATGGAGGATACTTAAAACAGCAGCTCACTGCTGTATTCTGCAGTGATGACGAAAGACGGTTTGATGTTGTCTAATTCAATCGCTTCATTGATTGGGCTGTAAAAGTGTTTGGAAATGCTTAAAACAGATGTGGGCTGTATATCAGCAGTGATTTAAAGAAGCAAGACAGGAGCTTGGATTGCTTTTTCAGCCACTCGGGCGCTTTGTTTTACTGTGTGTTAAACAGAGAGTGAAGAGGGGGCTGACAGAACTGATAGCATCATAAAAGTCTGGGAAAAATGTGGAGTGCCTACATGAAATAATAGAAGAACAGATTAGAAAGCTTTATGGTAGTCTAAGATGAGGATGTTTTTACTCTGTACCTCTGAGAGAAGTGGTATAACAAAGTTGAACTGATTTAATCTAATTGATACATCACACAAAACCACAGAGACACATTCACCTCCGTCTTTATTTCAATTTGTACAAGTGCAGACAGTGAAATTGTCTTCTTTTGCCACCGTGACTCCAAATCCACCAAGTTCAGAGTTCAGGAGGATATCCTTGAGTAAGTACCTGTTCACCATTTCAGGACCCTTCATTTGTGCTGTATTAAGAGGTAGATTCCACAGCCGAGCGCCCATCTTATAAATCTGGTGGGAATACGCTTGAGAGGTAGAATCTCTCCTATCTTACACTTCTCCCCAGCGTTTAGAGACACTGGGCAGGCCATGTTAATGATCCTTGTTAGATGCACCGGAATCCACCTCAACATGTGGTGGTTTTCCCCTTTTTTGTCTCGTACATCCTCTTTTGCTTTCTTTTCTTTTTTTTATCACAGCTTTTTTGCTCCATCTCTGCTTTCCACTCCCACCTGAGAGCCTGTGCCGAGAAAATGTCTAAAGGTCCTCCATCTTTTTCACCATCATCTTTAGACACATTTCTACTGAGATGTTTACTGCTTTCTGCAATTCCTTTTAGTGCTGCTGCCGTCTGTTAGCAATTGCATATGTACATACTGCATATAAGGAGGAAGTGCTCCAGATGACCTGTGATCCTATTTGCCTTTTCTCCGTTTGCCATGAAAAAGAGAGTCCAAAGTTGTGGCGTGGGCCCCCTCCAGGCTGCCTGTGAAGAGCATTCAGATATACAAACATGTTGGCTCGAGAGACACCTTTAGCTGAAGGGTAAATATGCTCCGAGTCTGTTTATACAACAACTGTGCAGCAGCGAGAGGCAGACGGGGTTTTAGGATTATCTCAGGATGCTGCTTTGTTCTGATACTTATCTTTATGTTACAGTGCTTATATGTAACCTGTTTGTAGCAAGTGAAGTGGAACTGTACTGCAGGGGAAAATGTCCAGCCAGACAACTGTGCCCTGAATACATGAATTATTCTCATCATTCTTTTAAAATATGCCCGATTAGCATTTTTTGGAGAGCATTTAATTGCACAACCTCATTCCTGGAGTAAGAGGTTAATGAAATACAATTCCGGCAGATTTTCCGAGTTAGGAAAGGGGGCCCTGGTTGTGAAGATCTATAGGCTTGACATTTGAGTTTTGTAATTAATTTATTTGATTTTATTTCTAAAGACCTGTCTTCAGGTAATGACAAATGGTTAACACAAGTTTATTGGATTGAATTTAATTGACTTTAATTGGCAGATTATTTCAATATTCTATTACTAGCTAAGTAATGCTTAAAATGCCTAATTAATGCCAGTATACCCATCTTTACTAATCTACTGATGATGTGAATTTATAGTTAGTTCAGTGCCCAAGACTTCACACTACAGTGGAGTCCAGGTGTGTCCAGTGTGGGCTAAAATGCTGATTCAGTTTTGTTTATCCCAGTCTAGTGTCCCAGTGCGGGTCGGCCCATTTTCACCTCTGAAGCCATGACTGCATTGCAGATCTCCATTTCTCTTTCATGTAGTCAAAACACATGGGGACACTTTCTGTACCTGGTCTTCACTCCAGGACATAGACTATAATTTCAGTCAAAAAGAGCTTAACGTTGGGACACTACTGTCATGAGCCAGTTCTTGCCACACACACACTACATTAATGGCATGTGATTAAGAACTACGACTGCTTTTGTCTGTGTGAAGTATCCATCTGTCTACTGTTACACAAATGGTGTCATTAATGTATTATGTTCTGGACTCATATATAAGGCTGTTTCCATTCTAAGCACACACTGAGCAATTATAACTGTTCAGCCTGCCCCAATTGCCTGGGTTCACTGAATATTTTGAAAGGGTATATTAATTTTTTCCCTTGCTATGCAAAACACAATTATAAGCATTTTCACAAGATATACAAAATAATTGGCTAGACGGAGCAACACACAGCAGAACATAATTAATGTGTTTATCGATTCACTACTGAGTCTAATTGAACTCAAAATACATACATGGACTTGACCTTAGTGACACGCTCAGTACCCTGCGCTCAGTACCCTGTGCTTAGTACCCTGGAAGCATTTCTGCAGACCCTCGGTGTTAGAAATAAATGTTCTGACATGCATCCCAATTGTGTCATACATTGACAAATGACAAGGTTTAAAATTTGGACATTTAATTACTGCCTGCACTATTACCCTGTTGTAATTTATATCTAGAAAGTATTGGAAGGAAAACACCTGAATATTACATCCCCCAAGGAGGTAATGTTTTTGGTAGTGTTTGTCTGTCTGTTTGTCCATTTGTCTATCTGTCCATTAGATTGTCTGTGAACGGATTTGGATGGATTCATTGACGGTCGGTCAGGGATGTAACAAGGAACTTTTTTGAGCGTGATCTGAATCCTGTCTGGATCCAGGACTTTTTCAAAGAAAGTCATCTGTTACAATGCCAGTGCAACACTCTGAATCAAACCATCAAACTCTGAATCGATAAACTACAGACTGACAAGTTTGCAATGACGGTGGTTGGCCATCCCAAGTCCCTTCCCCCACCCATCTCACAGAAAGTGCTCTAAGATAACACAAATCATAAAGAAACATTTTCAAATCATTTGCAAGCAGACATTTGCAAATATGTGCTGGTGTATAACATTTTAGGAGACAAGGTTACACCAGATGACATTGTTTTATTAGGCTAATAGTGTTGTTTCTATGGTTTTGATAACCTTTTACTAAATCAAGATGATGGCTGGAATGAGAATTGAGTCCCACAGAAGGTTCTATTTAGAACTGTTTGTTTTAAGAGTGTATGGGTTAATGAGCTGCCTCAGATGTTTGCATTCGTATAGTGCTCTTTCTTATGTTTAGAGATACTTGATTAATTTGTTTTGACTGCAGCATTGGATCGATTTATCACTTCTACACTGTATGCAGATCAGAGGTTATTTGTGTTACAATATAATACCCATAGTTTTATTTTAATCACAACAATATCTCATTGGCAAACACAGTTGTAGTGTACATCAGTCGCAGTATAAAGGCTTTTTGTCAATAGCTGTTTGTTTGGAGAGTTATGACACTGTGTTTCCAACCGACTTTCCAAGTCCTTAATTCATGCATCAGAGGTGACTCCTGTAGTGGCCCTGGGCTATGGAACAGATACAACATGACGCACATGGACAGTTTTCTCCTATTGCATCTGAACACACCATCTGATCAGAAATGAGATGACAAGGTTATGGAACCACTAGCTGCCAGTGGTCTAGATACCACTTGTACAACACAAAATTGCAACTTGGTATTTTTGTAATTTCTATTCCTGATCATTTCAATTCAAAGAACTGAATGTTGATCTTTAAACTCCTGTGTTTCACTTTTGGGTCCCTAATCTGAAGTTGGTTAACTGTAAGTTGTAAAATCACTTATAAACTATAAAGAAACCTCAGAAACTTAAAGTTAGATTGGCCCATAAAACATGACGATTGAACTGGAGGTGTTTTTGTTGCCATGGAAACAAAGTACCCAGTTTTAGGTAGCCTAAACCAGTCTCCAGTAGTTTTTTAATAGCTGCACATCTTTGTAGTGTTAAGAGGATTGTGTCATTTTATCACCATATCCACTGAACATAATATAGATTTAGTCCAATACCTTCAGGTGCCTCACTGTTGTTTCCTGTTACCTTTTATACCTCTGTAACAATTAAACACTTGCAGTCTTAATTATTGTGGTGTTATTAGAACTAACTGTTACGCCAGTGACTTCCTGAAGCCATGGGTCACATGGCTGTAAGTACTGCTGTGCTGCTGATTAAATTCACCCAATAATTAAGCAGACATCATTGATTCCCTACAGAGAAATGGAGAAATGGAGAGCGTGTGTGTGAGACTGTGTCGCTGTGTGCTTCCTGTAGCCCCTGCAGCGCTGGGGCAGTCAAATATGTGTCATTTGGGAAATGAGCAGAAGTCAATTCCACTTTAGCAGACAGTGGGGCTTGGACACATCGATGTTGCATGCATTGTTGACTGCGTTCATTTTCCTTCTCTGACTTCCTCTGAATAATTGACATACTGATCGAAGGGAACAAGGAAGTGTGTCCTACATTATCACTGTGTGAAATGCTCTGTGTAAGAATCATGTCAATAACAATAAACAGTCAAGTGGGATAGGACTATCATTTTAAAACACAGCACTTAAAGAATCAGCTGGCAGTTATTACAGGTATGAGGTAGAGCCTCTGTGGGCTGCTTCATCTTTCACTTTGATTGTTCTTATTCTCCACATAATATATGCAGCATCATGCCATTTTAAAGTAGTGTAGTGGAAAAGGTCGCTGTGACTGTACTTTGTTAGGTTAGGTCAAGAAAAAACCCATAAACCATAATTTGATTATTTTCAAATGCTGGTCTGTACATTTAAAAAATCGAGAAGTCTTGAATATATTCATTAAGATAACTCATAGAAAGTCTGGTGATTAAAACTGCTAAACTTTACAGTTAATTAAAAGAGTTATATATGCACAAAGTAAAGTGCAGTAATCATTCAGTGGCAAGATCTTTTTGTCTCATGCTAAATCTCTACTCCTGTTGTACTAGCCCTAATGACAAAAGTGCCGGTGTACATCTCAGTCTCCTGCATGCAATATTGATGCCCATAAAAATGAGTAAAACCCTCAATGAAGAAAGATTGAGCTTTTTTGTGCAATCCATTTCCAGCTTTAAAACTCCTGAACTGTCTTTTAGGAGTTGATGGACTGTTGGACTGAAGTAGATTTTAGGTGAAGTGATTCATTGTGCCTGAACAGGATTAACTCAAGTGTAGTGTATGTGAACAGTCGCCTTGGGCACTACCTTCCTCACAGAGCCCATTCATTGGTTAGATGGATTTTGGGGCGCTCCTTTGTACTGGGGTGATGATTTTTAACTCAAGCAGAAGAAACTGGCGACGCTTAATTTTTCTCATTACACAAGACTGTCCACCCAGAGAAAGCACACACAATACGCCGCTCTTTCCTCATTCTCTGTGTCTGCCTTCCTCTTTCAGACTTTACTGTCACTTTTCAAAGCTTTTATTCTGGAGCATAGCGTAGGATGTCTATTAATAATAGCATGTATAGCTACCTTAAAAATCTTGGACAAAACTTAGGACTAAGACGCAGGACAATGCTTTAGATAAGTTCCTCATAAAAAGTATTCTCTTTATCTCCCCACTTCTTATCTGTAAACTTAAGCATTGTGGTCATTACTTTCTGTAAGATAAAACTTTCTGTTGCTTCCTCTCTGTGAAGTCTTCATCTGCTGAAGACTTGAGGAAAACTATCTTAACAGAAAAGTGGTTTGTCATCAATGTCACTTGTCATGTTTAACTACATCGTTTAACTTCTTTTTAAGTGCTCTGAATAACTTGTCGTTGTACTTCACCTATGGCCCATAGATGCTGAAATAAACAAAAAATAAGTTATTTCTATTATTTTCAGTGGGTAGACTGAGATGAGTGTCAGGTCTAAATCTCATATAAACTCGTCAATTTCCCCAACGACAAATAGTCCATAATAAAAAATAGCAGATTTGTGCGAGGAGCCGAGCATTATCCTGAGTTTTTCAGTTTGTTTTCTTATGCAGAGAGTGAAAACAGAGCGGTGACCAGAGATAAGTGGTTATGTCAGAGGAGAGAGAGCTGTGTTCTGTGATAAGACCCACAGCCATCACACAGAAGCAGCCCGTTACCGTTTCCCCCTCTTTTCCCCCTCATCTTCATCATTCCTTCATTGAAGACCATTTTAAATATGGTCTCTTTAAGCCGCTGGTAATTCAGATTGGATTCGGACTGAGAGATGCAGAAAAATGCTGTCATTGTGAGCCGACAACAATAGCTTAGCATAGTGAGAGAGAAAAAAATATTCCATCTCCAACAATGAGACAAGGTGGTTAATTACCCGGTTCATTTCTAATTAGCATTGTGAGCGGTGCAGGAAATGTAGCAGAATAGTGAGGGCTGCGGTGGTGGTTAGCTGGATGGATTTAGTGCTGCGCCTCATGCTGCTGCCTTGATAGGCCCAGTGCCTAGAAACACAGCATCCAGCTACAACTATCCAGGGTCACTCATGGAAGAGCAGCCAGAAAATCACTAAAAATATAGTGTTTGGCACAGGAAATGTGTGGTACAGATGAAATGCACCAGAGTCAGAAGGAATAACCAAGATAAGATGAATAAAGCTTGCCATGAAATGTGGATATATTCTCAGAAATGCTTTATCATAGCAGCAGTAATAGAAAAGACAAGACAGAGAGCTCACTCAGTCAGTAACAATTGAAAGCTTTTTCTTTCTTGCATTTGTATCTTCATGTTATACAGTAATAGCAGCCTTAGGAATCATATGTTATAAAATAGACTTGAAGATGTAATCCAGTGTTTATTTTTATTTCATAAGTGCTGCCATAATTTCCCAAAGAAAGGGCGGCTTATGAATCACTTTTAAAAATCAGTTTCTGATAGTAACTGTAACTGAAGTGCATAATCTTGTTAGAGGAATGTCTTGTGTTAAAGTAATCCTTTCTACAAATATAACATTCTCTAAATACCTATGCAGTGAATGGTGGATTAGCCTTCAGATATGGTTACAAAGGTAGACCAGAGACTCCATTTCTTTCCCCGACTTGAACCATCCATTTGGTTGCCACAGGCATGTGTGAGGCGGGAGCATGGAAGCAGGGAGCCATGAAACAAATTGGATAAATGTTATTTCTGGAGGAACGTTTAAATGGGAATCAGGAGTCTTATTGGGTCAGTCATGCTTGAAATTGGGTGAAATCACACATTACAGCAACACGGAAGATCCTACATTCACCTTTTGGTTAAATCTACTCTTTTTGCCTATTGTCATTTGTGCTGTTCTTAGCACATGAGCCATATTTCAGAAGGTTGTGAAGAAAAAGCCTGCCACTACTGGTATACTCACTGAAGAAACTAGTGGGTGCTGTATGGATCTAACCCGCTGCAGCGTGTTCCAAAAAAGGGACTGAACCAGGTGTCTTTAGTTTGTAGATTTATTTGTAACTGGTTGTGTATGTGTGTGGTTCTATAAAAAATACAGAAAGAAAAAGGAATATATAAATATACAAGTATACAACAAATAAGACACATACTTGTAACAGACTAAATGAAGAACTAATTCTATACACTGAAA
>JAVQKG010360118.1:0-28483 GCA_036025885.1 Hypseleotris bucephala | reverse complement strand
AATCTAGTCAACTGTTCCTTGGGTCATTCTTGACCTTCCCTGAAAATTTCATCCAAATCCGTTCAGAGGTATTTGAATAAAGTTGCTAACAGATTATCCATCTGTTAGCAACTTTATGGACAGACGGTCAGACTAATCCTACCAAAACTATTACCTTCTTGGTGGAGATATTTACAGAAATACAAACATATTTGCTTACATGGAAATTTGAAGAAAGCTGGTGAACTTCCAAGAGAAGGTTTCACTGCGGAGGGCGATTCCACCATTTGTGACGCTGAAACAAATAAGTTATGTTGTCATAAACTTTACCACAAAATAAGCTGTACTTTTCACCAACACATACCTGTAGGAGAGATGTCTTCGTGTTTTTCTTTCATATCCTTTAAACGACGTGCCATATAATCAGAGCGTTTTAATGCTGGGCTGTAGACTATACCATTCTTCTCATCAATGATAATTGGAGAGATGTCTGTAACTACAGGTAAAACAATATTTTGTCATATTACACAGTTAAATCTTTATGTTTACATTTAAAAACCTGCTTACCCAAAGGCTCTCGAGGAACTATTTCTTTCATCATCTTGTCCAGTTTCTTCTTCATGCGTTTGTCACTATCAGGGGTCCTTTCAGGTGAATCTTTGGGCTGCATGCACCGATGCTACATTCAAGCAATTTCATAGTTTGTGTTAAATGTTTCAAATAAGTTAAATATTTAAAGATAATATATATTATATTTAACTCACTTTTTTATTCTTCATTACTGGATTGGTTTCATTTAAGGCGGGAAACAACTTCTCATCCACTTGTAAAGCCTCATCATAACACCTTTAAGATATCCACAATATAAATGAACATATGTCATATTGTGGAGGGGGGAAAAAATCAAAATTACCTGATTCTTACCTGCCAACCCACAGAACGGAAACAAGATTGACATTACTCTTTTTAGCTTTTCTCCATGTAGCAGGGTGGCCATTATTGAAAACTACATGTGTGACTTGTTTGGTAAATGTTTTTGTTACCTGCAAAACATCTTGGTTAATAAATGTGAATAACATTAGAAAGCTGCTATTGTCTTGCATTTTATTACCTGAGCACCCATTTCCTGAAGTTGCTGAATAAATGGTTGGGAGTAATTGGCGGTTTTGTCAGATGACCACACATCAACATAAGCAACAACATCTGCAGACAAGGTGTGGCAAGCATGTTAACAAATACAATAAAGAAAGATGAAATGTCAAACCAAACAGGTTCAAAGTTACCTTTAAGAACTGAAGAAACATTGCTGGTGTCCATTACAGGCCTCTTACACATTGAGGTATATATGCTCTTACACAGAAGTCACCTACAAAAGGATAACGCCTAACTTATTATAAACACCATATCAACATAACAGCCATATCTGCAACCATTTTACAACAATTATAGTTATATATTTCCACTCACGTCCGATCAGTAAGCGTTATATTACTTATGTTATCATCCGTTAAATTACTGTTAACACTTTTTTCAGCTAGCTAAATTAGCTGAACTAGTAGCTTGTTGCTCAAAGTACTTCCCTAAAAGTCAACAGAAACAAAACTACACATGCAAAACCTAAATACTGGCAAATTAACTAAACCTAATGTGCATGCAAATGTTTTGTATGGACTGTCCGGCTCTTACTTTTTGTTCTAAATGGATTTAAGCATTTTGCTCCGGACGAAACTAAACTGCGCCTCATTGTTCGCGCGTGCAGTTTGTAACGAGGTGCATTCTGGGAAACAAAACACTGAACGAACGTCACTTCCAACTGTCCTCAAGACAGGAGAGAAACAGGGCAGATGGTGATGTCTGATTTTATATTTAGAGAGAACTCTATGCAACAGTCTGTAATGTGTTTGTTAGTTTCATCCATATAAAAAGCATAACCTATTGACCTTTGGTATGTTTTCACCAACAGAAATGTATAGGCTATTGTAATTGGGACAAACTTGTTGGATCTGAACTTGCTAAAATGCTCTAAGGTGTGATAAAGTTAGTTCGATATGTGGTAGTTAATAACATATAACTAAAATTGTTACAGTATTTTAAAATGCAAATGCATGCAGCTGTGGTGTTTCAACCTTTTCAACAATTCAAGATATTCTAAACGTGACCCATGTGGTGATGCCAAAAAATAATTTGTTTGATTGTACCACATTTTGCAAATTAAGGATTTAGTAATGTATATTATAATATAATAAGATATTGACAACTCACAGAAGACCATAAGTTATTCTTTAATCAACATATTAGGTCACAACATCACAATATACATTTAAAAATATGTTACAAAACAGAAATATATAAAGGCAATAGTTAGTCTTAACAGTTATAGTTAATACATCAGAAACACATATATTTTGGAGATTAAAGCTGCCATACACAAGGCAATACATGTCTGAGACCTGGTCTAATTACAAAAGTTAGTCTTCATAGTAAACATTTTTCTTATTTTATAATAGAGCACAATGTCATTTATATGACTTATGTGACAACACATTCCAGTAAGTAAAAATGATCATATAAAACAATGCACTGTCTTTGAATTACAACACTAAAACAGCTTAAAACACTTAATCATGTTTCTTTTAATGAGCTGGTACCATACAGGTTTTTATCAAATTTCCTAGGACAACTAAAGTTAATCTGAGTTGCTTTTGCAGTTTTGAGGCACAGAGGTGTGGGACATTTCCATCTGCACAGTGGACATGGGATAATGTTCCGACTCCTCCACAGGTCGCCAGCGGCAGTGCAGAATCACGTCTCTCACCTCTTGGCGAAAGTTGGAGTTGAGGAAGCCATAAATGATGGGGTTGATGCAGGTGGAGGACATGGCCAGCAGATGGCAGAGAGAAAACAACAGGTTGTGGTGACAAATGGGCAGAACCTCCTGTTTCCAGTCTGACAGTGCGTTGAAGATGGTGAGTGGCAGCCAACACAGAGCAAAGGCTGTAATAAGAGCAACCAGCATCATGTTGACTCTGCGACTGTGGGTCACTCGCTGGATTTCCGGCGTCCTGACCCGGTCCAACATGTCTTTACGATGTCTCAGGCGCACAAAGACTCTAACATAACAGAGGAAGACCAACAAAAGAGGGCCGCAGTACTGAAACACCAAGAGCCATGTGGTATACGCACGCCTCTGGTGCTGGGACGGCCAATGCTCCATACAGGCTTCCATGTGAGGAGCGTTGGGGACATGGGAAAAGAGGTGACGATACGAATTTGACAACACAGAGGTGTTTTTGAAGGTGGCAGAGTGAGATGCGTTTACATAAGTATCTTGAACACGGAGAGAAGATTGTGGCAGAAATACATTGGTATATGGTTCATTGGTAAGCAGCTGAAAGGCCAAGAAAGGTGAAGAGGTGCAGCATGCTAGAATCCAGATGAGAATGACTGCTATGTAGGCCTGAGGAATACTGGGTTTCCAACCAGAGGGGTTAATGATGAGCTGATGCCTTTCTAGGGCGATAAATACCAACGACAACACAGACACTGTCACAGACACACACTGAATGAATGGCACCAGGCGACACAAGAGTGACCCAAACACCCAGTGGTCCATCAGCGTGTAAATGACAGTGAATGGGAGGCAGAAAATGCACACCAGAATGTCAGAGAATGACAGGTTGCAGATGAAAATACTTGTGACATTGGCTTTTTCTCTGCAACGGGAGATGATGCAAATGAGGCCTACATTTCCCACAAGCCCCAGCACCATGGTAATGCTGTACCACACCACTAGAGAAGCTGTGATGGCAGGGGACATATGGCACTCGTCGTCATGTCCGAGAAGGGAAAGGTTAGCCAGGAGCCCTGTGTCATTCTTGGGCCACTCCTGCTGTGGCTCATGGCTGGATCTCACTTCGGACCAGGATAGTGATTGAGGAGACGTGCTGCTGTTTAAGGGCTCGGGCAGAGCTGGTGTTGACAGAGAAGACTGGTTTGTGCTGCCACTCAAGGACATTTCATCAGGACCTCAGAGCCACAAGCCCCCACAATCAAACTGTCCATTGCAGCATGCATGCAATACAGTATCTAAAGACAGGGAGAAAGCACAAAGCAAGACCAATTTTAATGATATCCTTCTTAAAAAGTCAAACATTGCATACATTAAATTAAATACAGTTGCTTTTAAACACAATTACAGCTGACAATACCTGGAAAAGTACCTGCTTGATTTGTATCGATTTTCTTGGCTTGAGTGGCTCAAGGTAGAGAGGCCGCCATTGTTATTAATACTACTTTTTGATAGCCATTGTCCAGTGGCATAGTCTATTGCTATGGTCTTTTTCTTGATTGACCTGGTAAATTTATAATATTAATCATTATTTGTACATATATTTGAAAATATCTGTGTTTCTGTATATGCAAATTACACAGAAATTACTGACTGTTGTGCACCAAGCAAAAAGCCTCCAATTTACAGTGACAACAAATCTATTCTCTTCCTGTGTCTTTGAGGTTCCCTGACATTTTGGTAATGGTCAGGCCTGAGTGCTATAAATTGCTGGCTTGTAACATTTTTCTCTCAGTGAGATCTTGAAATTGTTGTTCTGTATGGTGCATGACTGTAACACATTAGCACTAATTTGGTGATATTTTTTTGCTTCATTACTAGGTCCATATAAGTCGGATAAAAAAGGAAATGTGGTGGCCTAAAAAGAAGAAAGGTCATTAAGGGATGGAGCACATCTTATGAACTAGTTCAGGTGACCTTTACTGCTCGTGTTTCTTTCTGTGCTAATTACCATGTGAAAGAACATAATATGTACTTTAACAATTCACATACAAAGTAAGCCCCATCTTCGCCATTCATGCATGGTACTGTACAATTGGCTGCCCTGACAACAATTTTTGGAGACGTTTTGTATCTACAGTATGTAACTAAGTGGAGAGGGGGGTAGTGGCCAAAAAGAGAGGCTGACACATATATAAAGGTTATCAAGTTTATTTTAATTACATCAATGTAATGCTTACAATAGAATACCATTTTAATGGAATTTTGCTTAACAAGCCTATATTTGATGTTTAAAAGGCTGATCTAAAAGTTTGGAATACTACCAGGTAACAGGGCTAAACATTAAACTATTAGCAACAGTCAAGCCCATAAAACAGCAGTGGCTAAACACATCTATTAAAAAAAATTGACAATATGGGCCATGTATACATTTTTTTTATTTCACCTATACCCATTGTCCCATTAACTAGCAGGCAAACAAGAACTTAACTGCTGTACCTGGTATGTATATAATATTTAAAACATTACACCTAGTTTACATTTTCAAAAAGTTAATTATAATAGCTATTGCAGATGGTCTATGCAGCTAATTTGATTAAAATAGCTTAAATAATATGGAAAAGGGAATTGGGGTCAGTTTCATAAAGTCTGCTGTTTATGTAAAGTGCAGTATGCTTCCTTTGTAATGTATATTTTCTTAGTATTTATGTTTAGGGCCTCCTTGAAATAAGACGCTTTTTCTTAAGAGGCTTCTAATGAATTCAAATGTATTCAGACCATTTACTGTCTGTTTTTGAAAATGAGCTCCTACATAAGTACCACGGGGTCATAAAAAAAACAAGGGTCAAAACACCACTGTGTATTGAAATCCGTCAAGCAATCATTACTCCTGCTGATCGGCTAATAATTCCCGACATTGTCAGTTCACTTGGCACAAATGATTACCCAGGCAAGTCTCATCAACTCAACATAAAAGCACCCTGACAATAAAATTACCAAGCGTACATGTGAGTCTATAGTCGTCCATTTTGGAAGTATACAGAAAAAGATGCTGGTTCAGAAAGTGAAAAGGGCACGACATTGAATCCTAAAAAAGAATTGTGTGTCTCTCTCTCGCCCCAAACCGCTGCCGTGTGCTGTGAAAAGCAGCAAAGAAAACGAGGCTGTCATTCTCCATTAAAGACACACACACTCTTAGCTATCAGTCACTTCACTACGCGTCATTACTAATCTACTTGGGCAGTGTGTTGAGGGAGCTTCAGGCAGCATGGTGCCACAGAATTGATCATCCGTTGTTCAGGAGGAAAAAGCATTATGTCACCACTAACCACAACGCACAGTTGGACAAACCAGGGAGTCCATTATATAAAATGTCCCACGAGTAAGTCAATCTGACAGCAAAAACACAAATCCTCGTCTTGTAGTGAAACATCTTTGGAGCGTGAGGAACAGTGTGACCTGGCACAGCCCTGCTGTCATCTTCAGCTTCAGAAAAGCCTTTTCAGAGTCAGAGGACTTTTACTAGTGTGAACTTTACAACAAAATGAGACAATGGCTCAATGCAATTTCCTTTGGACTTGAGGTTTTTATATTACCTGAATACACTTCTTTCAATTCAGATTTTTATCCAATTTATGCTTTAGCCGGAATAGAGGTTTCAGTGTTCTTGCCATTTCTTCTTACCTTTATTTACTGTACAAATAGTTTTTTTTTACACGATAAACAGTATTTTCTACCAAAGGTGGTGAGTAAATTGAAAATTTTCCCCAATATGCTATTTGGAAACCGGCAAACATAAAAATATAATTTAGTAATGTCAAACTGTTTCTTGTATAGACAATTTTACAAACTACTCTGTTATAAGATGTGAAAATTTCTTGCCAGGAGAGACCTAGATGTAACTGGCATAAATCTCACCACAAAACACATACCACTAAATCAGTATTTTTCTAGCTGTATAATAAATATGCAGGTAAACACAACAAAAGCAGTAAGAGACCACATTATTTCTCCCCATGCTGTGCAGCTCCTGACAAACCCAGTGATCATTACCCTAGACAGCACTTTTTATTTCTGCTGGTTAGATATGACTGTACACACACCCACAACACCAAAGCTGGATTATGCAAAGCAGTGTATTTCCCACATGCATGCTTTATAATTGGCACCAAACTGAACAACATTAAAAACAGTGTTTTTTTCTATAGCTTCCTCAGTCAGCCTCCTGAAGAGAGGCGAGAGTGGCGACAGGCATTTGACTTGAAATAATAACCCCCCTCATTATTTGCTGCTGGGATTTTTTGGTTTCTTAGATGTTGCTTTCCAAGAACATCACCAATCACGTCACCCTATGTCACACAGTACAATAACAATCTTGGTATTAAATTTGAACCTAACCATATAGGCTACATTAGTGAAGTAACAATTTTGCTCTGAGTAGCCTATGGTATCTCAACAAATCATTTACATTGATTAAAAATATTGTACGGGAAAGACTGACTGTAAAATACTAAAATCTCACCATAATATATGCCTAATATATACATATATATAGGTATTTTAGATTTAAAAGCAGATAAATAAATATGTCAGCAATCTTATGTGCATTGCAATATAAGATAATACATAAAAACTATATTTCATAGCTATGTTAAATTCCACACACAATGAAAAACATACCTTATGGACTTGAGTTAGTGGTGTGCTGCCAGGCTGCTCCTATCAGGTGTGACTGTGTTCAGATAGGAGTTGGACAATAAGGTGCGCATCTCCACACACGCTGAGTGTCTGTGAGAGGCAGCGGCAGCACCAAGAGGAGCGTGCTCGACTAATAGATGCTTTAAGTCCTTTGGGTGTCACAGCTCCCCACAGCACCACACTCTGCTGTCACACAGTGGTGGATTCATTCAATTGCATCACATAGCTTTGTTTATGTACAGTGGGAGAGATAATAAGAAGACAGTACTGTAGAGGGGCATGTCCAAAGTGAGGCTCAAGGCGACATTTGTGGCACCTGACAAGATTTCATATGGGCCTTTGATTCTAAAACAAAATGGTCTCTAGTCATTATTTCAGTAACACTGCATGTTCATCTTACGGTATGTCCTGCTCTCAAACCAAACCTACCTACTGAAATAAATGTATTTTTATAGAAAACTATATTAAACTGTAAGAGGGAAGGCAATAATGATTTATATTTGTATTTATTTATTATGCAATCCAATCCCCAAGGAATCCAAGCATGTTCACTCATTGTACTGATACCAAGACCAGATAATTGGAGAGCCTGAATCAATAAGAGCATGTGACACCAAATCAATATGCAAATAACCACACACTAGAAGACAGATGATTAACATTTTTAACAACATCAAAGAGACGGTCTATGTTGGGGTGCACTCTTTGGTCTTGTCTGACTTCAGTACTGCTTTGGCGGAGCAGTCTTCTTTATCTAAGACCAGCTCACAGTCCTCGGGCACACCCTCAGTGTCAGCATCAGGGAGCCTTAGTGAAGTGAAAGAGGAATTTTACAGCATGTTACCATCCAAACTTTGACAAAAAACGTATCCAAATATGAATTATTTACTTGTTGCAGCAGCTCAAGCCTTCTTGTGAGCAGGAGCAATCCATGCAGTCTCTCACCCACTCAGATCCAAACTCATATTCTTTTCCATCTTTATCCACACACCCTTAATACGAAAAGATATTCAAAGAAAACATGACTCATTTGTTACACAGTAATACAATTGTGGCTGTGATTAATGGTCTATATACATAGGTGTGGCTAGCCTTTGTCAAACACACCAAAAAGATACACTGACTTACCTTTTGGTGGATCGTTGTCATCTTTGACCACTAACTCCTCAAAAAGACACTGAGAGTTGCATAGGACCACCAGCCCCAGTAGGCAAACAAGAACTCTGACTGACGCCTTAAGAAATAAAAATTTAACCAATCAATCAATCAACTTATGTATATTTCTGTAATCTATTTAATATTCATTCCTCTGTCAATCATATTAATGATTAACAGTATATTTGAATAAATGTTTAGGTCATTGGTAAATAGTGCAAAAGGCAACTTCAAGGCTGCATGGAAATAGTACAATAGTGACTTTATGGTTTTATTTTTTATGGTAAATTGACTTTAAATCTTTGAAATGGAATATGTGAAAGCTTTTGGTGATGTGATTGTGATGTGATTGTGAATGTCTGTCATATTTGAACTCTATGAATTACTGTATGGCTGTCTGGATTATGCACTCTTGATGTCCAAACCAAATTTCTCCTTCTTGGAGACAATAAAGGCTTATCTTATCACATACACCCAAAACAAAATATTACATTAAATCTAAAGGAAATATTATCTTTTACCCTCTCAAAAACATTGTTTGTTCTAGTATTTACAGTGAGTCGGCTAGCGATACATAAAAATACAACATTCCCACATATGTTTGCAATGCCGAACTCAACTTGCTCTAAATCAAGCTGTAATTTACCATTCAAACCAAAGTAAATGTTAGACTGTAACAGAAAATGTAATTTCAGTAATTTTTCAAGTGTTTTTTAATTTGATGGTGTCATGTTAAATATAGTAATATATGAATTCAAAGTCAGTAAATATAAGCTATGAAATACATACCATTCTCAGGAGCGAAGTGAGAATCTGCACAAGGCTGTATGTGACAAGTCTTTTATATGCGATAATGTGTGTACCCTGGATATCTCAAATAATTGTATTAGAGGCGTTAGTGTATTTGTTTTAAAGGGTGGAAGAAAGAATCATGCACATATAAAGAAATCATTAAAAAATTTATCATGAACTCGATAAATATTTTACGTTAAAAGCTATTTTAACATAACATATTCATAAAATCTCGAAAAAGACACATTAACTTACGCTGTATGTAAACATTTATTGCCAAAAAAGGCAGAGATGGTGGTTATCAAGAATCAAATGTAAAACAAATAAGAAACAATTAGGTCAACCCTGTAAAATACACCATATAAATTATGTTAAACCAGCTTTTCAAATAAAAATGAAACTAGTAATAATCACAGAAACTTCCAAAGCCCCATGAGATTTTTGTGTTACAAACACATTTGAAGAATTTCACAAAAGAAAATACAAAATCAAAATACAGTTACAATCCGTAAATAAATAGTGTATAAAATCCCATTGTATCATTGACATTGATTGGCAAAATGGAACATCATTATACATGTTTTATCTCAATACAGCAAGACATTTTTATACAAAAATAGAGTTTTGACTGAAAAAATATTTAAAAATTTATTATTTTTCCTGAATACTTATTGCAGTTGTAATAAAGGCCACATAATTCCATGTACATTTCCTTTGGTTTGGCTGTATAAAGTTATTTCTGCACCCCAAAAAAAAAGATGTCTTTTTGTTTAAAGATGATCAAAACCACCAACCAGCCTCTAAGACTTACAAAGTAAACATAATAATGTGCCAGGCTTACTAATAACAGTGTTTTAGCATTACATATACCATTGCTGTTTCCATTTTAATTTGAACATAATGTTAGTGTTTAGGTAAATATGCTCTGTGTTTTAAGACAATACTGATGTGGTACTGAACATAACTTTCAAAATATATTAAAAAAAATCTTTCAACAAAAAGCAGACAGAATTGAGGTAATGCTTGTATTCATGTGTGAGAACAATGTCTTATATAAATGTGAAATTAAAGTAATATAAGGAATCCTCATTCAGATGAATAGGTAGAGTTCAAACTCTTACTAGCCTATCATTGTTTTCATGAAGGCAGGTTTGTTGAATGGCCAGTGGTACTGGTTAGGGACTGGTCCATTGACATTGCACTCAAAGAAAGAAAACATGGGGAACCATATGCGTGCTCTGCGGCTGTGCTGGTAGGCTCGTGTGTTGGCCAAGGTGTGGTAGTAGAGGAAGAGGCGTGTAGTGATGTAGAAGGCAATAAACACGTCAATAGAGTAGTGCTCATGAGCCGCCAGAATAAAGAAAATCCCAAACAGGTTTAGGACCCAGGAAATAGTGTGGATCAGATTCCAGGTTCGAGGAGTGTCTGCAATGGAAAGGTCACGTTATAGGCAGCTATTGGTCTATAATAAATGAATATGCAATAGTCTGACCATCACTGTAATGTATTTTAACTTACATTCAGTTACAAAGAAGTTGAGCATTGTGATGACCACAGTGTGTCCACTGAACATGTAGTCACCGCAGGTCTGTACCCCTGTCAGAGTCATGCCAAACCCAGTCCAGATCGCCAGCGCCCTCTGTATCTTTCCCCAAGCATCACCATAAGTCTAAAGACAGAAAGACAACAGCTGCACTTTTTAATCTATTATCACCACTGTAATCCTAATAATATAACTTCAGACAACTGACAGGTACTGCATATTTCAGTCACTATCTAATCTTTGCAGAAATATTCTCCTCACCTTACTTGCACACTGTAAGTGCTGCCCAGGCACAGACAAAGAGGTGACAAACATGGTGCAGCAGCGAAGTAAGAATACAGTTCCCATCAAAGAACACAGCCGTCTGAAAAGAATAGACCTGAAATACAAGCAGTCTTTGTTGTTATCTAAAGTTCACATACAGGTATTACCCAGGCAGTATGGAATTAGGCTGTACCTATGTTTGTGCAGAAGGAGGATCAACAGAAACATGTAGCACAGGATGACACCACAGGCCTCTGCCATTGCAAAAGCCCAGGGGATTCTGGGAACACTGTCAGAGCACAAACATCAATATCAGTTTTGAGATTAGATATGAACACAGGTGCGTGAGTATGAAGACTTGAGTAATCCACAAATACATATTATTTTTAGATACAGGACATGTCAGTGTTTTACCTGTCTAGAAATATGTCTGGCAGAGGTGGGTATGTCCTCATGTCTGGGACTCGCTCATGTACGATAACCATTACAAAGGATGTAAATCCAAAAACAAAAAACACATAGACACAGCTCATGACTGTCTTCCACACCTCAGGGTCCAGTCGTCCTGCGAGGTGCGGCCTATACCTCCCATTGGAGTGACTGTGTCTGGATCTATCAGCCCTGTGTCGCAGTTCAGTCCCATTACAGAGGTCTACTCCATTATATCTTCTCTCTACACTTTCACAGCCCCAGTCAACCCCCTGAGGAGCCAGAGAGAGTCCGGGATTAAGACTTTCCACAGGCTGAAGGCCCAGCTTTTCCAGTTGTGTGTGGTTTTGTCTCTGCAGTCGGCGGATGGCCAAAGCCAGTCTCTTAATGTCTCCTAACACTGTGAGGCCTAGTGGAGGCCCGCGCAGGTCAGCCTCAGTCAGAGCCAGCAGACTGGGCCCATCGAGGCGATGCTGGGAACAAAGCAACTCCACATACTCCCCAAATCCTTCGTCCTGCAGCCACCGTGCCACCTGCTTACAGCTCCACTCACCCACACTGTCCTCTGACGCTGCCATGTCACTGCAGAGAGCAAAATTATACAAGATTACTTTCTACTTATAACTGCAGTCAGATGAAAAAGCACAGACAGTCTGCACTGCAAACTGATGATCGCTTATTGCAAATGATTTGTTGATGTCACCGTGTTCTGCAGTTTCTTCATGCATGAATTGCTCTCATTGTAAATGCAAATTTGGTTGAAACTTCAAACTGTTTACTTTGCATTTGTATGAAAATGTTCCATATCTCATTTTCATGTGACTAACAGACTTTAAATCATGTCAAGTACAAATGTCAGTTTCACAAGCTCATGTTGCTTATGTGAGTTATACATACAAATATTGATACATTGCTAGAATACAAAAAAAAAAGACAATTTGTTTATTGACATGACTAAGACAAGACTTATGGGAATTCTTCTGTCAATACCAGACATCCTAAATGCAATTAGTATTAAGAGCTTGTTTATCCTCTTATTTATTGTGGTGTTCACAATACACACACTGTTATGTAACCTAAATAGATTTTGAAAATGCAATAAGTATTAGTGGGACAAATTAATGCTGACATGTAACAAATGGTTCGAATACAAACAACAATCAAGAACCAACACCCTTAACTGAAGCTATAATTAATAGCCAATAATTATAGCTCCAGTTAAGGCTACATACACTAATTATTAGTCCCTATCATTTAAACAACGAATCAACAATTCCCAGTTGCCATGTCCAATGTCATGTGCTTGTCTCACACTCTGACTCATCTGTAGTCTCCAAGTGCATTCACGTTCTCTCGTTTTGTCTCGTGTTGACTTTTGACCTGTTGATAAGCTCAAAGTGGTGCACCATGACCAGTCCCGCCTGCTGCCAGCATCCAACATGACTGTGCTCTGCTAAAGGCTGAATGACAGTTATAATGTACAAGCCCGGTGCAGACAGACTGGAGGGAAGTGACTAATGCATGAGTAAACAATTATTACAAGACGTCACCTATTTTGAACAGAGAGTGCTTAAATTAGAAAGTGGACTAAATCAGTGGTTTTCAAATATGTTTGTCCTAGTTATCACTTTGAAAAACATTTGACTTTGGACCATTTTATTGGACTAAAATGAGCCTAATCAGGATGTTTAATCTGTCCGTCTAATCTGTCCGTGTTCTACGATGTTAAGTAGTCATCAGTCATAAATATTATATTACTTTTGTCCCTCCCCTGGCCTCTATGGAATCGTCCGAGTTTGTGTTAAAAACTTGTCTAGTATTAGTCAAAGTGGTAGCCTACAAACTCATTGGCTTCATGTTGTGGTCGAGAACAGGGGAGGGAATAGTTAAATAACAGTTCAACAGTCAATCAATCATTAAATATTAATAAAAAATAAATATTAAAGCAACAAATGCATATCTGGATAACAATAAAATAGTGACTAAACCAGGCCTAAATCAGGTTTCAAATAGGATTAGACCTTGACAAGAATAAACCAGGAAAGACCCTAGCTGTGAATGTGAATTGAAAAATACTAGGCTACTAAAGAAAACATGTGTACACATGTGCCTGTACTGCAGTTTGAGAACCTCTAGACACAGTGGCAATAAGTACAACATTTACATTTGAAGATCTATGGGTGTTAATGCTACAACATGATCAAATAATGTCCATTCACTGTAAGGGTTAGGTGCTATGCCCTTTATCAATAATGCATAGTCTGTGAGTCAATACATTCATAGCAAATTACAATCACCCACATAATCTATACAGCCTTGAATATTTAAAGTCTAAAACCCTATCTAAACTTACATGAGACGAGCCAGGATAAATTAAGTTATTTTTAACAAGTCACTCGATTTTACTGGCAGCCTATAGCTTGTGGCTAGATAGTGCCCTGTCAGCTTGTTTGGCTGGGCTTACAGAGTGAGTCACATAGTGGTCAGTCACATAGAGCTGAGAGAGAGCCCTTTAGTGTGTATTGGGCTGACCACTTGACGAAGACATCTCAACAATGTAAAGCCAGACCTATATATTATTTTATCACGAAAACATGATTGGAATCACTGGTGTTTGGATAAAGAAAAGTCAATACAACACACATAGAGTCCAAATTTGCACCACAAAATTAATAAAAAAGTTTAAATAGTTGCATCAAACTATTGTAAACATGTCTTACCAGGTCTTGTGTCAGTGCGCCAACAGTCGTTTTGCAATTGCTTTACGCGTCAACTTCGAGCTGTGTTTTATTCCCAGCATGCTTTTGACAGCTAGGCAACACCAAACAGGAAGAGACTACATCAGAAAAGAAGACAGTCCCCTGTGACTCTGCCAAACTACACTGACATCTGCTGGACAATAAAGTTTTTTTGTGTGTGTTTTTTTGGGTTGACTTCAATTTGCATTTTATCCTCGTGTTTCTAAATGTACAGTTGTTAACTTTTATTGCATAATAAGTAAATTGGACATCAGTGGAATAAGGTGATCAAAGGCCCCTATGCAGATTTTATATTCCTAATTAGTCCTGGTTTAGAACCGATTTTGAGTCTCATTCTGGACATTTGGTTAGACCTGTTGTTTGTCCTGGTTTAGAACTTGTTTAGTCCTGGTTTAGACCTGTTTGAGTCCAGGTTTAGTTCCCAATGCACCCCTCTACCACTGGGGCTCCAGTTCAATTGCACTGCTTACACTGCCTGATGTCATTGCCAAATTGACCCACCTGTTTTTGACACTCAGTGGCTGGGGGTCTGCTGCTAGACTTGCTCAGCCCAGAGATAGACATTTGCTGTTTGTTTATGCACAAGACATGGACACGACAGAAACGAATAAGCCAGAACCAGTAAATCAGACAAAAAAGGACATAGACAACAGCAGTAAAAGTCCATCTCTTGGCAATCTTGAGCAGATTTTACATTCAGCTCCTCGCTCATGCCACCACGGGGATGAAGTCTGGCCAAACTTGTATCTGGGAGACATGTGAGTATTTTGAGCATATTAAAAAAGTGTATTGGTTTTTATTTCTGTCTGTCCTTTGATGCTTTCTGGTTTGGCCCAGGTTTATGTCTCATGACAAATATGGGCTATGGCAGCTGGGCATCACCCATGTGCTCAATGCATCACATGGTAAACTTTGCTCCAAAGGAAGTGACGATTTTTATGGAACCACAGTGAAGTACTATGGAGTCCCAGCCAACGACCTGCCAACCTTTGATCTTTCACCTTTTTTCAACCCCGCTGCGGAGTTCATCCACCTGGCATTGACCACAGGAGGTAAACAGAAGTCCAATAAAAAATTCTGTAAATTCAACTAGATTTTTGTTCTCTTTATAGGAAAGATCTTAGTGCATTGTGCTGTGGGAGTAAGTCGCTCCGCTGCATTGGTCCTGGCTTACCTGATGATTCATCATCACTTCAGTCTCTTGTCCGCCATAAAACACGTGCAACAAAAACGCTGGATCTTCCCCAACAGAGGTTTCCTGCGTCAACTCATATCACTGGACCAGAAACTACAGAATGAAAAGTAATCCAAAAATGAATGCAAGTAAAAAGGGAAATCCATGGTAACTAAAAGGTTATAGAAAGTATGCAGTCACAGGTCACTTTATTATGCATAATTTTGGTAAGTTATGAATATATGACAAACCATCAGTTCATGTTTAGAAAAGGAGGAACAGGTAAGATACTTTGAATGGGAGATAGATTTTAGAAATAGACAGGCTTGATTTTCAGAAATAAATATCTTTTACAGAGATTTGCCCAAAAAGAGAAAATCAGAGTAATTGGGCTAAAAAATCTTCTTGAGACTGGATTTAGAAACAATGTACCTGAATATCCAACCTTAAAGCAGATGAGCAGAGTTTTCTAATAAAATGGCCAGCGAGTGTATGTTTTGCACTGTACTGTATACTATCACAGCAACAACACTTCTAATGCATTGTATGTATCTGGTATCTTTTGACCCTAGGCATGAGCGACCAGGCCAATCAATGCCAACAACACCATTGAATAACTAACTCCACATCACCATCATAGAGAGAGCACACTGAAACACTGAGAGCTAAATTTGGATTCAGGCACCTGCTCATGTCTCTCACTGTCCTGGGCCCATGAAGAGCTGGCATTCAGGGCACAGTGGACACAGCAGCAGCACAACAAAAGCAGATAATGTCAGGCCACAAAACGCCACAGGAGCTGGGCCGCATAAAGCAACTAGAGCTCATTTTAGATTCATGCTCTGTGGACTTTACTCCAGTTGATGAGGTTTGGCCCAGCCTGTACATAGGGAATGTGTGAGTATCTTTGAAGGGGAACCATTATGTAAAATTAACTTTTCGGAGAGTTCTGCATGTTGTAATATTGTTTATTTATCAAAACATATATCCATAGTTGTGGATTGTCATTCGAATGATTAGATTTGAATTATGAATGCTATACTGTAGATGCTAAAAAAACATGCTACTACTTTACATTGTTTGCATAGCAGTATAAATTAAGTGAAAAAAATCTATTGAACATTGCCTTTTACTTCACAACGCTTGAAACATGTCCCTTTTAAATTCTGTGGCAACTTCACCTGTGGTCTGTCATTGTTGAAAATTTGATAATACAATAATATTTGTTGTTTGTGTTTCACAGAGCTGTGGCACAAAATAAAAATACATTATGTAAGATGGGCATCACTCATGTCCTGAACGCAGCTCACTCTAAACAGGGGAGCATCGGGGACCAGAGTTTTTATGGAGATACGTGTGTTTATTATGGCATCCCAGCTGAAGATTCAGACAACTTTGATCTAAGTCAGTATTTCAGACCAGCAGCTGACTTCATCCACAAAGCTTTGAAGACCAAAGATGGTAAAGTCAAAGCAAATGCCACTAATTGCACCTACAGACAAACGTGTTCTCTCAAATCAAGTGTATTATTTTTGTTTTACAGGTAAAGCACTGGTACACTGTATCATGGGGATGAGTCGCTCTGCATCTTTGGTTGTGGCTTACTTGATGTTGCATCAGCATTTAACTTTATCAAATGCTCTAAAACACATTGTTCAAAAACGGGCCATTTACCCCAATAGAAATTTCCTTTCTCTCCTTCAAACACTAGATGACCAACTTAGCTTTAAAAGAAGATTGTGTCCACTTCTTTGACAGCTCGGCTCTGTTTGTATTCTTCATTTGTGCGAATGACCTAGTATGACCTTTTGTACATATTATTTATTCTACATTTTTATATGATTATATACAGTTCATATACAACTATAACATGATGTAATTTAAAGTATTGCAATTAACTAAGCAACACATGATGTAACTGCATTGCATTTTTAATAATGGCATAATGTAAATGTTTAATAAAGTGCAGTGGGAAACAACACTTGGTACCTTTGTTGATTTGATGTGCATAAAAAGTATGTAATTCATCCATGCATCAATGACCTATGATTCATATTAGGACTATGGAAGACAGAAATTAGTGCCCCTTTAAAATGAAAGAATAATCAAAACTTTGTGTGAATATAAACACAATATATTTAATTGATAACATTGCAGTTTGCAGCAGACTTTCATTTGTTGTTGGCATTTAGGAGGTGTATCGTGTTTCTTTTAGCGCTCATGCTGCCAGCGTCACTTGGTTCCTCACTGGAAGCCCAAATATGCTTGCAGGGGTTTGTTACATAACAATCTGTGGTCACAGAAACTACAGTGAGTGAGCTAAAGTTAAAGTTCATATAATGCCATTGTTTTGTTTTGTTCTTTGAGTCAAGATTTGTTGTCTGAAGAAGAAAGAAAGTGGTTTAGAGGCACTGCAGATTTGTATGTAATGAGTGTTTGATTACACAGTTAAAAAAGGAAACAGAGTTGAGAGTGCTTCTGGAAGAACAAGTGTAGTCATGGGACAAGAAGAAGCGCTTGTGGTGCCATGAAGTGAGGTAAGTTTAATTAATTAAAAGTAAGTGGTTTATTGGGATGCAGAGTGGCAGATTGCTCAGATCAAAACGACTCTCAGAGTTCTCTGAGTGGACTTTCTATGTTCTCTTTGTGTTACCGTAGGTTCTTTATGGATACTTTACCCTACAGTCCAAAGATCTATGTGTGTTAGCAGAAATGGTAAATCTAAACTGTTTTTAGTGAATGAATGTGATAGTACAGTTGTAAATGGTTGTCTGTCTGCATATGTCTCTGTGGCAGAGATGCACAGATGCTGGGACAGGCTTGGGACAACTGCAATACCTGGGAATATGTGCAAAATTAAGAAATGGTTTATTGTGTTGTTTAAACTGCTTGCTAGTTATGTTGTTTATCTATTTTTTAGAATGTCTTTCAGAGACAATCCATATGAACCTCCCTCAGTGGCAGAACTGCAACAGATTCTAAAGCGAGATCGAAAGCCTACAGGACATGTCAATCAAGTCTGGCCTAACCTTTTCTTGGGCAATGAGTGAGTGAATTTACAAAGCTTCCAAGTCATGCGAACATGACATTATTATAGTGAAAATCTGATTACTTTTGTGTTTCAGGGTGGCAGCTCGGGACAAGGGCACTCTTCACAGTTTGGGCGTAACACACATTCTTAATGCAGCTCATGGCCCTTCGAACCCTAGCCCGGGACAACTGTATTTCCATGTCAACACAGGCCCACAGTTTTACAGAGATTTGAATGTGGATTACTATGGGGTGGAGGCTGACGATGCAATGGATTTTATCCTGAGTCCATTTTTCTATCCAACAGCTCGATACATCAGAGCAGCACTAGGCATGGGAGGTAAATCTCATACACAACCAAGTAGGTAATATGTCATAATTATTATTTTTCTTTAGTCTTTCACCTGGCCTCAACAGCAACATGAAATCAGATATCACTTTCACCCTAGCTGTCGAGTTTTAATTTAGTCCCTCCCCTGGGCTCTAGACATTTCTCAGTAATTATTTTAGGAACCATTTAAGCCATTTACTGTAGAGGCTGTATTATATTTCTTTTAGCGCATAAGCTGCCAGCGTCACTTGGCTCATCACTGGAAGCCCACATACACATGCAGCCAGGGGTATATTACATAACAGTCTGCAGTCATGGAAACTGTAATCCTGAACAAACTAATGTGTATGTAAGTTTTAAAAGTTGAGGTTTTAAAAAACTAAATCAACAAACCATTACTCAGGCCTAAAACCAAAACTAAACCAGCGAAATTAGAATAAACCAGTTGTAAATGCTGTATATCATGATACTTAATGCAGAAATGTTGAGATTGAAAAAATCTTCATTGCCAATACCTCTGACAACTTTTTGGACCTGTTTTTCTGTCTTAATCATTTTGTTTTAGGGCGAGTTTTTGTCCACTGTCTGATGGGTGTGAGCCGCTCTGCCACTTTAGTCTTGTCCTTCTTAATGATCTGTGAAGGCCTTCGTCTCCAAGAAGCCATGGAGGCAGTCAGACAGCACCGTGATATTTGCCCAAACCCTGGCTTCCTCCAGCAGTTACGCAGCCTTGACAAGGGTCTGGAGAGGGAGAGACGGAGAAGACAACAAGCTCAAAAACTGTAACAAAAAACATCACCACACATGAACACACAGACTACAGACATTGACACATACAAAGATTTCTATCACCACAGAGACACGCCCCCTTTGATGGAGCTAAGGCAAATGATTTGGAGTGATAGAAAACCAGCGGGCCCTGTCAACCAAGTCTGGCCCAACCTCTACATTGGAGACGAGTAAGTAGGGCCCTCCAGGCAGACAGAAAGAGCTGAAAATGTCAAAATCATTCTACCTCAACAATTGTGATCAGACTACATTTGGTTGTAGTTTTATTCTTTGATTCTGGTTTAGTGAAGTTTTTTCCTGGTTTAGACATGGGTTATTCCTGACTTTAGTCCTGGTTTCTGTAATTTGATTTAGATTGTGGATTTGATCCTCAGTATGGCCTACAATGATCTCTCTGAGTTGGGTCTGCATGTCTTCCCTATGTTACTGTGGGTTCTCTCCCGGTACTCTTGCTTCCTTCCACTTTCCAAAGACATGCATTTTATGATAACTGATTAAATGTCCGTAGTGGATGAATGGTTGTCTGTCTATGTCAAAGTGTTAGCACTGCGACTAACAGGCCATTGTCCAGGATTCCCTTGTATTCCCTGCCTAGTTACCATAGTTACTGGGATAGGCTCCCGCCACAACCCCTAACAGGAAAAGCAATAGAGGATCAATGAATTAATGTTGAATGAATGAATTAATGATGAATGAATTAATATGACAGTCAACAAATGGATCTAGGATATAGGCAAATGTTCAAGCCACAGTTATGTTTCAACAGTTATCAAAGTAAGGTATGTACTGTATGTAACCAGGTGACTTAATTTAGAGGTCATATTGCATTTTTCACCCAAAAGTCAGATATCACTAACTTTTTGTGACTAGTATAGGAATGCATACAGTATTGGACGTGAGGTACCTTCATGAGGTAAGGATCTCAATGGTGTGTACAGCCACAAAAGTAGGTAATAAACAGGACATTGCCTTGCATAGTTTTGAATGCAGTAAAGGGCATATGTGTTTTCAGGTCTGTGGCCCGTGATAAAGCCACTCTCTCCTGCCTTGGTGTAACTCATATTGTGAATGCTGCAGCAGGAAGACACCGGATCAACACTGGACAACAGTTTTACAGTGACCTCCAAGTCAAGTACTTTGGTGTGGAGGCTGCTGACCATCCCGAATTCAACCTTCAGCCTTATTTTAGTTCCGCTGCAGAGTTCATAGATGTCGCTCTCAAGGATGACGGTAAACAATAAGTAAACGTTTCTCTTACTGGCCAGTTTAATAGGTAGACCTTGTACTTAAAAATGTGGCATCTGAGGGGATTTTAAGATGCTGTACCTCACCTACTGTACATGTTTGGTGCATTCAGAGATAGTCATCTGCAGACATATGTAATCAATGGTGGTATATTGTCAGCCTTCCTTTGTTTGCAAGCAGGTAAACAAGTCTAACTTATAAACTGGCCTAATAATGGTTTTCATATGGGAAATTATAGTTGTGGTATGCTGTTTCCACTGTGAGCCAGATAAAACACTACATTTTAGCTTCATTTTGAGATAGCACAGATCTGTGTAACCCAGTCATTTATATGTATTCTTGTCTTCATTTCTGCAGGTAAAGTTTTTGTCCACTGCGCCATGGGTGTCAGTCGGTCAGGAGCACTGGTTTTGGCCTATCTGATGATCTGTCAGAGATTGTCTTTGGTGGAGGCCATTATTGCTGTGCGTCTGAACCGAGACATTGGACCCAACTCTGGATTTTTGGAGCAGCTTAGACAACTAGACCTGAGCCTGACTGAACCTGAACAAAAAGAAAATAACTGAACGCATACTGGCGAACATTTACCGATATAGATTAAAAGTATCCAAAATAAATAAGTGTGACACATATAGGTGGAACACGCTGAAAGTTTTGTCTCTAAAAATAACTGGGCAAATGAAAGCTGATTCTCACACCTGGTCATGTATTGGTGGCTATTACGCAAGATAGCTCTGTTTTGTTTTGTTTGCTTAGCACAATATAGTTTCATAATATTGTTGTACTTTACAGGTGGGGAAACTACACAGCAGTACGCTATAGAAAAGCTCTGAGATATGAACTGTGTGTTTTTGTGTCCTGGTCTAGACTTGATTTAGTCGTAGTTTAATCCAGTTATAGGCCTGGTTTAGCATTTTGTACATTGCTGACTTTTTCCTGGTTTAGACTTGGGTTAAGCCTTTTATTAGGCCTAGTCTGTATCTGTAGCTCCTTCCTGGATTGTGATTTATGAAATACATCGTTGTGTATTTAGGCCTCTGTATTTTGTTCATTTCTATTTTTCTTTACCAGTACAAAATCTACATAGGACTGGTCTAGTCAAATAAAAGCTGTGAGACAGTCAGTGCATGTGTTGTGTCCTGTTGTGTGTCAGAGCTGAGGTCAGGTGTTGGAGCCCAGCTGACTCAAAGATCAGGTTACCCACAGACAGCAGCTCATCCACTACTGACAGACCTCTCACCATAGACACACAAACACACGTGTCCTCAGGATCTGAGATTCTGTCCTGCTGTCCCACTGATGACAGAACTGTCCTAAAAAAGAGGTAAGTTTGAATTATGTTGTTTTTCTAGGAGTTTTTCTAGTTTTGTTTTAAGCTGATGCACCTTAAATTTGTTTAATACATTTGTAAGGTGGGGACTGTAACTGTAAAATAGATTATTGGATAGTGTCACATGTCTGTTTTCATGAAATAACCTTGTGTAGTGTATGTAACAGTAATATTGGGACTGAAAAATGTATGGAGTCTTAATGCTGACTTTTACAGTATTTTACTGCTTACTACTTCTGAGCTCACAAGCAGTGTCTAAACTGTACCATTTCATTGTGAGATGTTGTGTTTCCTAGATCTCATGTTTGAACCATGTCTACCTGCATCACAAAGAGCAAACACAAAAACCCGTATTCGGCTGTGCAGGTGGACCTTGACAGTGATTATATCACTCCCGGGACATTAGACCTGGAGCAGCTGTTCTGGTCCGGCTCCGGGGCTCAGTACTCACACGTCGACCAAGTCTGGCCCAATGTCTACATCGGAGACGAGTGAGTCTCATTTATAAATACACTACATTTAGATCACCCTTAACCCTTACTAACCTAATATCTCACATTGAAACAGGAAGACAGCTCTTGAGCGGGAGGGTCTGAGAGCCCTGGGTATTACACATGTCCTGAATGCAGCTGAGGGCAAGTTTAATAATGTACTCACTGGAGCAGAGTACTACAGTGACATGAACATTAAGTATCTTGGAGTAGAAGCAGACGACAAACCCACATTTAACATCTCTCAATACTTCAGCTGTACAACACAGTTCATCCATGAAGCCCTCAGGGACCCCCAGAGTGAGTACTGCACCGAAGACTGTTTCTAACCAGTGCCAAGAGACACAAATATCAGTTGTTGTCCATCCATTTGTCTTTGTTACAGACAGGGTCCTGGTGCACTGTGTAATGGGACGCAGTCGGTCTGCGACCTTGGTCCTGGCCTACCTCATGACGAAGAATGGTTTAAGTGTGGTGGATGCTATTGAGCATGTACGACAACGGCGCTGTATTCTGCCCAACCATGGCTTCATCAAACAGCTCCGGGCCCTAGACATTACACTGCAGGAGGAAAGACTACAACAGAAGAGACAGCTGCAAGGTCAATAAAGGCCCACTGTTTACAACTTACAACTGTGAATATACAGTACCTCAAGTGAACTTTACTACTTGAATAACATTACTATGGTATACATGTGTTTAAACTGTAATTTGTTTATGTATGTTTTTTTATATTATGCTGTTACATCTAAAGCACTATTAATGACATTCATTATTAAATAAATTGTACATAAAGACATAAAAAACAACAATGTAATTATCAATGTAATGGTTTTTATTTTGATTTTGTGGTCTAGAACAGAGATGGGCAAAGTCAAAATCACTTAACTAAGGAACACTAGGTATGGAGACAAACAGGAGCATTACCTACAAAATGAACAGGTACTTAACAGTTAAGATTTTTGGCCCTCACATAAAAGTTAATTTTAAGTGTCAAATCAACAAACCAACAAAAAATGTATGTACAAAGACAGAATTACCCATCACTGGTCAAGACTTAAATCTAGAAAAGGCACCATTTGCATTTGGTTACAGCCTAAATTTGCCTAAAACCCTGTTTAATCGCATTAACAGTCATGGGAAACGCATAAAGAGAACATTTGGTTTTGAAACTGGCCTTTTAAATTACCCAAAGTTAATCTGGAATCATTACATTTATAGAAGTCTAAAGTAAATGTTATAAAGGTTCCTCCAAAAATACAGCTTCATCGCTGTTTGTAGTTTATTTATGAAATACTGAAGCTCTGTTACAGAAAAAACAGATGTAGATAAAAAGTATTAATAGTTCAGCCAGTCTGCTGCAGTGCAGACAGGTGTTGGCAGATTTCAAAAGGTCCTTTGAAATGAA
Organism: Hypseleotris bucephala; assembly: GCA_036025885.1. NCBI lineage: Eukaryota > Metazoa > Chordata > Actinopteri > Gobiiformes > Eleotridae > Hypseleotris > Hypseleotris bucephala. The sequence goes on along the minus strand of JAVQKG010360118.1, from coordinate 4,278 downwards.
GTTTCTGTTTCTTGAACATAGTTTAATCCTGAAATTTTTAAATGTTTCAAATGTCATTGATACTGTCTAGCAGACCCTAATGTTGAAATTATTGTTTCAGCGATTCTCTACTGACCTCAAGTGGAAGAAAACTAAACCACAAGAGAACCATCATAAAAAAAATGTTGAGTATTCATCAAAGTAACATGGACGGATTGAGGTCAAATTTGTTCCCGAGTTGTGTCTTCTTTTTAAAAATGTGGTTAGGGTTTGACTGCAGGCTAGACACTTGGCGGTGCGTTACCACGTCTTTCTGCCTCAGCTGAAGTCTGTTTTTTCAGGAAAGGTGCATCCCGCTCGTTGAATAATGACATTGGCAGCATAGTGAGCAGCCTTTACACATTGTTCCAACGGTTTCTCCTGAACCAGCTCAGACAAGAAACCTGTGTCACAAGTATTTTATAAAGAGACTTGTGTAGTACACAAAGAGGTAACTATGAATGAACAGATGACATACCTCCTACAAAAGCATCTCCAGCACCATTTGTATCCACAAGGTCTTTAGGGTCGACTTTGATCACAGGATAGGTTTCTACCTTGTCACCTGGGTTAACAGAAATATTTTATAACATTTGTTTCAATTATTGCTAAAGGCCCCAAACATGCTGGATGCGCTTTTGAAGTGTAACATGCAAGTAGACGACAATATCAGGGAGCAGCACATCAGGTGGGCGTCAACTGCTTGCCTTCAAGAAAACATTTTGATACCTGATGCAAGCGTCAGGGCACGATTTCTATTAAAAATATTCATATAAAAGTTGCATTTATTTCTATATTTATTCACATATCAAAAGCACAACACATACAAGATATTTTTTTATATCTTTTATGTTTAAAGTATCACTGACTCTGGTTAATGTTGAATTGGGACTTTTTAGGACTTTTTAAAGTTTAAACTGATGGCCTGAGGGGACAGTAAATATTGTAAATGCCTATATCTATAGTCATCATATGTATAAGTGCTTTTACTCCCATATATGTTTTAAATTGGATTTCTATAGAAAAACACAGAGGCCAAACTGTCAGCAGGAGTAAAACTCAAGCAGACACTAGCAGACATGCAGATAAATGTGATGCATCAGGTCTCTTTGGGGCCTAAGAATAGGGTGATTTTAAAATATTCTTACTTAAGGCCATCACGGTGTCGTCCTTTCCATGAGTCAACACGACAATCCTCTGTCTCTGTTTGTTAACTTTGGGCAGAGCTTGGGCTTTTTTAGCGATTTCCTTTAAGTCCTTGGTTTGAAAAAACACAGTATCTGTATTATAAAAAATGTATTTCAACAAAAAGTTGCCTTAAATAGGCTCACCTCAAATTCCTGCTCTTTAGCAAATGCTGCCGCTTCCTGTTCAACAAAACAAAAATGTAACATCAACATGAAAGAGCCCCTAATAGTTTAAGAGTACACTGAAGTGCATTATATTTACCGTCTCATTGCCGAAGAGCACATCTACATAAGGCATAACCTGCATGAGGTTATCTTTGAAGAACTGACAGATGAAAGGCGCCGACAGATTCAGACAAAACATCTTGTTATTTTCTGATGCATGTTTTGCTACTTTCAGGATGGACTCCAAAGATACAGTTAAAAAGAAACCCTGTATAACAAAAACAATGTATAAAGAACACCTTTGATATAATAAATAATAAAACTCTTGCCTATAATGCAAATATAAGCCCAACTTACGGCAATGTAGTAGACTTTAGCTTTTTCCACCAAGTTCCAGTTTTCTTCCAAGTCTAGATGTTTATCCTTTTTGTAACAATTAGCAGCAGCAAGGTTAGCTACTAAAGATCTGAAGAAAGAAAGAAACAAATAAATTGCATCCTCTTTCTGAAAATACAACATAATAAGATAATAAGATAAAAATGAGACAACTTCTTTGAGATTAAACAGAAAATCAACATCTATGATCAAAATAAGTGGAAGCATTTAATGTATTAGTACTTAGTAGTACCTGTTATCTCCAGTAATACAAGCTGCACATGTTCCTGTGGGTTCCTCATTTTGCTCGTAGTAGTGGGCATCAATGTGTGCCTCTTCTGCTTTCTGTTTCAAAATCTCCCCAAACTTATCTTTGCCAATGCAGCCAAAGAAAGTGCCCACATTATGCGGCTCTTGGATCATCCACTAAATGAATGTATGAGATTCTATTATATATACAGTATGGTGGCAAGATCATTACAGTTAAACTAAATTATTATTGTTATTGATGGTTAGGAGTAAATTTGTGATATATACCTGGGCAACCTTTATTGAATTCTGCGTAGCTCCACCAGCATGATATTCGACTTTAAACTTTTTCACCAGCTCTTCAAATCTACAAAAAAAAGAAAAAAACTTACTACAACATTTAATCAAACACGTATCTTAGTAACTAATACGGATTACTTTAGTATTAGTCAGTTAATTACATTCAGAACTCTAATCTCTACACACACCTAAACTCCCACTGTACACTCACAGAGGAGCATTGTATTCATAAGTAAAACATACAACCACACGCATAACTGAACAATCACTGTTACACAACCCTAACTGAAATAGGTCTTTGGGGAACAGCAGCCGCAAAAATTATATCTACATTTTGACATGTTATGTAATAAAGGCCTTGGATGTCAATATTTTTGTCTGATAAACAAACTCTTGATATAAACCAGACCTGTGCATATATAAGGTTTGTGACTGAGCCTAGAGCAAATAGAGGGGCATCTGGGAAAGGTAATCTAGACTAGGATCTGCTTTGTGTCAGACATTAGCTCAGATAGGATCAGTGGATGGGAAGAGAGTATATGATAGAAATATAACCACCCCAATGAGCAGTGTTGTGTGGAAATAGTAATTTGGGGTTTATTTACATGTGTTTGATGATTACACTGTTATTAGACGATAATAAGCTTTTTTGTAGCTATACATTTTAACACAAGGTATTTAATTATAAAATAACCAAATACAGATAATATTTCAAGGATATTTCTTGGGACAGTTTCACACCACATTCTTATCTCCTGCTGTTAAATGTTTGCCTTTTTCAGTCCAGTCGTGGAGGAACTGGGAGTTGAAGTGTCCTGCTTTACTATTGGCTGACACTGCCTCTCAGAGGTCCCTCTGCTGCTCTGTGATTGGTCATTACAAAATAACGGAGGTCAGTTGTAGTGATTGTGGTGTGTGCCTGTTTTGACTGAACTGCTCCGGAGCGAAGAGGAGCAAACTGTCTGGATTTACATCACTGTGTTTGCAGTACAAACTGGACCTTTAAGCAATGAAATGCAGCCAATAATTCAAATGTCAGAAAGGAAACATAAATATAGGAAATACAAACAGTGCTTTGTGCTTGTCCTCCGCCAGGATCTGGTCGTTAGGCTTCAGAGTGTATCTGCAAATAATTATAAAAGAGCAACAGGGTGGCTTTAGTTTTTAATAAGAAAACATTTGGTTAACCACAAGCTGCTGACTTAATCTACACATCAAATATTTACTTTTACTTTACACACCAAAAAAAAGCACGAACTTAAAAACAAAGAAATAAAAAATAAACATTGTAGACAAAAATGAACAGCTTCCAAATCCATGTGGACTGTTTTAATAATAATGTACTGACCAATTCTCAAAATAGTGTAAAAAGTATGCTTGTCACAACATTTCAAAGAATCAATGTAATGTGTAAATGTTTTTCAAAAAAGGTAATGTTTACCATGTTTACTGATTCTGGCATTTTAGTTTAAAGTTTGAAAGGGTCTCTATGTGGACTCTTAAACTAAAAGAGGCCTTTGACCTGTGGCTCTAGGAAGTTTGATGCAGCTAATCAGACAGTTGGATGAATGTAGGTTGGTAAATGCCAAAATGACACTTACCAAATGCCTTACACTGTAATGCCCAACCAGTTCAGCTTATTACCGACGCCAGGAGGTTATGTGATCGCCGGTGTTGGCGTGTGTGCGTGCGTGTCTGTGATCAAGATAACTCAAAAACTACTGCACAGATTAGGATGAAGCTTTCAGGGATGGTCAGGACTTGTTTAAGGAAGAGGTGATTAAGATTGGGTACACCTGCGATGAATATTAATTAAGTTATTAATTAATTAAGCTTAAACTTTTAAATGCTATAACTCAAAACAGTTTTTGCCAGATCTACTTCTAACTTTCTGAGCAGTTACATATAATGAAGATGCATACATATGAAGACTTTGGTGCCTCTATGATAAATAATAATTGATTAATTAAATAATAATTACTTG